>MKEJ01101025.1:0-10520 GCA_001753735.1 Embelia ribes | reverse complement strand
TTTCTAAAAATAGAAAGAATGGATTTACATAATTTCTTTCCATTTTCTCTTTTTCCTTTCTATTCGAAAGTGCCAGTACTGTGAATGCTCTTATGTTTTTGGTCTGCTAAATTTGCCTTTTGTCACAAATGACACATTAATTGTTTGATATGTTTAGATCAATATATAAGCATAAAAAATTGACTCTTTTACTGCATACATACATAGTTGTGCTATTACTATTCATTTGTTACGGTTTAGATCATTATATCTTTTGTTCTGCATGTATTTGTTCCTTCTTTGTGTAAGCCTTTCTTGATTACAATTGCATGAGAGGATCTTCAGTTGGTAAATAGAATTCCAGGATAAACCTTAAAATGTTGTAAATTCTGTCTGTGATGCACAAATTTTAGATCCCGAGATGCATGATAATATATAGATATACATATACATATATATATATATATGTACATATACATATTTGCATGCTTATTCTCTTCTATAATACTTAAGGTACATAGTGTTGTTGTGCGTATCAAGTGTCAAACATGGTTTGGCGATCATTCTGATTTCTGACCAAAAAAGCAGGTTCATACATTCAGGAAAGCATGTGCAACTGTTTACCCAAGTGTAGTGCAAAATGATATTGTTTGGTTTTGGCCGAATTCTGATCCTCAATACATTGATATATTATCAAAGAAAAGGCCCCCATATATTCCAGAACTAGATGACCCTTCATTCACTAGGTCGATGTCAAATAGAGATATACCATATGGGTTGGTAACGATAAACTCTAACCAATCCTTAATTCCCGTTATTTAAAAACTTCGAAATTTAAGTCAGCATGATCATCCTTTGCTTATATTCATTATTGTGAAAAATAATTTCTAAACTGAAATTGCTCTTTAACTTCTTATGGTATCTTGAAATAGAAAATTAAGAAGGAAAGCAGAAACTATTAAAGAGATCATTATTATTGTTTTTATATAAAAAAAAGTAACTAACTGTAAATTCTTTTGGATCTTTGTTTCTTGCAGATATGACGTTTTAATCGATAACCTTATGGACCCAGCTCATGTTAATTATGCACATTATGGAATCATGAGAATTCCAAAACGCAAAGACAGATAAGGAATCTGATTGTGATATTTCATGTCATATTTTGTAGTTCTTGCTTTATGCTTTAGTTCATCGTGCTGAGATCAACTCTTTGTTACCTCCCACTGAGAAGGCTGACAGAGAAGGTGGGCAACCAATTGAAATAAATGTGGAGAAACTAGATGTAAATGGCTATACAGCCAACCAGAGTTATTTGAAGACCAAGTTTATGGCACCTTGTGTTTTTTACGCTTTTACCCCACCTGTTGTTGATTTAAGTAATGGATCTTCTTCATCAGCTGGAACCAAAGAGGTAAGGGATGATATCAGATCGATTAGTGATGTTTGTTTTCCGTTAATTGCTTTCTTCAATGACGCAAAATCTTGTATTTAATTTTTTCCCGTAGACTTTTTCACTGACTCTTTAATTGTGCTTTCATTTTGTATTATTCTTTTTTCAGTTTTGCTTTCTGAGTCGGTGCTTGGGTTGTGCAGGGATCATCCCAAGTGGCACAAAAGAGGCTCCTTTTAATATTTATCTGCATTCCCGTAAGTCCAGGAAAAAGTAGGTTGATATTTAGCTTTCCAAGGAATTTTGCACTTTGGTGTGATAAATTCATCCCCCAATGGATTTTTCATTTGAATCAAAATCTGGTTCTTGATTCAGATCTGTATCTTCTCCATGTAGAGGTAGTTTCCCTCTCTCTTCTCTGTCATAACATTATTACTTTCATTTGTATTCTTTTATGTGTATTCTTTCTATTTAAGCCCTGAAATATTCAGAAGCCTTAAGATATCCAGGATCAATAGAAAAATGGAATATCTAGCTAACTGCCTACGTGGGCTTGGTGACAGGCTAACAGCTTCTAGATTAGAGGTTAATTTAGTTCACTTGTGTTTGATTGAAGCTGCTATCTTTCAGATAATGATCCAATGCGGATGATAAGCAGTATCTCTCTATTCCCACCACCATAAGCAGTTACTGCAACTACTGATAGCATAGGTAGTTCGGATTTGCTATTCCTCACTTTGTGCGGCTATTAATTCGGATGTGATTAATAACTAACCATTTTTTAGCCCAACAAACACATTTCCGTGAGGCTCACTTCACCATTAGCTCCATACCCTCCCTTAATCCTGATACAAACATTCCTTAAGAGTTATCAACAGATAAGACGTGGAAAGATTCATAGATTTGAGCGTGATACAAAGTATGCTGGTGATTATGCTTTCTGAATCTGGTATTTGGTTTCCAGGAGCGCAAGTTGATGGAAGTCGGTCCTTCCAACTGGCAAAAGGCTTGTTTCGTTCCAACTAAATCAGATGCTCTAGTAATTGCTTTCAGAAGGTGGTTAAACAAATATGCAGGCGGCCAAGTTGATTGGGGAACCAAGTTTAGCAGAGCCCTTCCACCTGGTCCTCCTCGAGAGCAGCTAATGGACAGGTAATTAGTTACTACAATGCGATTAGTGGATGTGTCAACTGAGATCACATAGTTGATGGGAAAGAATCAATGCTATTGTTATTGATTTACTCAAATTGGTGTACAACATGCTCATGTTACCAACTAAAGCAAAAACCATGGAGAAAAACTATGGAACGTGAGCTAGTTATGGTTTATATGCTACTTGCAGCTTGTACCATGAAGGCACTGCATCCTTTGGTCAGTATGAAGTGCATGATAGTTTCCTTTTGGCCATGTGCTATTTGTTTCTGGAAAGTGAAAGTAGATGTGAACATGAACCGGGTTGACACTAAAAATTTTCCTAGTGAAACTTTTGAAATTTTGGTTTCAACAATGTTGAGATGTTCAAAATGTTCACAATCAACTTAGAGCTTGAAATTGTATGTCATTTTTCTTTTGTTCAGGTATTGGTCCCATGTGGTAAATTGCCAGAGTTGCAGTGCGGCCTATAAAGGTCTCAATGCCCTTGAAGTTGTGCTGCAAGTCGTGTCCATCGCTTTGATTGGATTTGTTGCTGCAACGAAGCAGAATTTGCTGTCAGCAGTTCAAAGAAATGCTCTGATCTGCTTTGCTGTCTTATGCTTTGTGGGTTCGAGGTGGTTATCTCATTTCCTCTACAAAAACTTCCGTTTCCATGACTATAATCACGCCTTTCGTTGAGATTAACATTGCTTGCATACACAAAATGGAATGTAAATACTACTAATTGATATATATGTTAATTTACCGGAGGACTGCATGCATGTTTTATGGCATGCATATATAGGAAATAAAAATAAGCAAGCTCTTCTTCTATTGGGTACAAATTTCAAGGTTGTCTATCGTTGCAAATAGTATGTATGATTGGATCATTCAGAAACTAATTGACTATGCTCCTTGTTTCTTCGGTATCAGTGAAAATAGTATTTACGATCGGATTATTGAAAATAGTACTTACGATCGGATCATTCTGAAACACTTTTTTTGAATTTTAATGGATTGTGTCTTCAATAAAGTCTTACGATTCTATAATCCGATCCCAAAAGTTCTGCAAGATCAAATGTAGAGTCCTGATTTTAACAACCTTGGTACCAAGTGTCAGGCCCGACATCTCATCATTTACAGAAAGCCACTTGGATGTCAAGTGTGCACCTAGGAGGTGACGTATTTGTCAACGCTGGCCGAACAAATGGGGATCTATGGGACCTGCAGTTCTCTAGAGAGTGGCGAAGTGCTCCATAATGCTTTGGGACAGTCGGGAAATCTCTTGTACCATATGAATCTTCTCTGATCCAGATATTAATTGATCCTAGTTCCTCATCCACATAATGATATGTGAACTCGAGAATGCATATCATTAATGTAAATCCCATAACTTCCCAAATTTTACAGCCTAATTTGTACTTTGAAAAATGGATCATTGTAAAAAGTTGGTCATAGTTCAACTAGTAAAACCAATAAGAGGAACCACAAAATAAGAAACTGTGGGCTTCAAAACCCTTCGATTTTATAAATCACTTCCGTAAGATGCAGAGTTAATTAGCTAAAAGAAAAACTGTAGATTCAAGAGTACATTCATGTGTTTCGACTATATTTCCTATACATGTCAACTGAACAACTAAAACAAATGAAGAAAGCTTTCACAATGAATAGGACATTCCGATTACAACCAAGCTGGAACAAATAGCTTGAATTCGGAATTTAAAGGACCTTGGTAGAGAGACTCGATTTGAGATTTGCATGGCGTGCCACAAATGACTCGATAAGCGGATTCACAAGATGAGGTGCTTCATCCTGCAATCACAACAACAAAACAAGCCAATTGGTACTAAATATTCCTCACAACTGTAATAAATCAATCACTACCTCTTCCCACTGCAATTTTCCGACAAAAAAAGTGCAAATAATCTTTTCCTTGACTGATGGGAATATATACAAATAAAAAGAATAACAGTAGTAGAACCAAATTAAGAAAGATATTCAAACAAGTAAAACTTTCAATTTAATAAACAGCCCAACTTGGCAGCTAAAGTCACCGATCCAATTTGCGATTGGATGATTGTATGTGAGTTTGGACGAGAGAAAGGGAGATAAAGATTGGAAAACCTGAGGGCAATGGCCAACGTTAGGGAGGACAACAAAGTCTTCAACAGTATTGAAGTTGCTATAGGCTCTTCCGAGCTCAATCGGTTCCCATGGATCTTTGTCACCCCATGCTATCAACACAGGGCACTAACAAGATCAAGAAGAAGCAAAAAGAGAACGAGTCAAAACCGAACATCGCGGGTAGTAACAATCGAATGAGGAGAAAGTTTTATAGATAAAATTCGGAATAAGACCTTCACTTGAGGCAGTAATTCTTCGGGAAGTGGGCCCCCAGAATAACAAATAAACTCAAGGAACACATCAACAGCACCTGGCTCAAGTCCTGGACCAAGGATTGCCTGAACTAGCTCATCCGTCACTTGTGATCTGTCATAGTAACACTAGAATGCAATCTATCAGCATTAGTACACAAATAAAAAAAACATATCTGGAAAAAAAAATTAAAAAAACCTTCTATGAAGATCAAAAACTGATTAAGACAGTTAATGGAAAGTCAGATTTCAGTATTTGAAATCAGATAAGAATTCTGAGAACAATTGTTCATGCAATATTGTTCAAACAGAATGGGATGCCAAGTTTTTGAAAAAATTAATAAATCTATGGAAGAACTTTTGCAGTGCAGCACGTAAGCATTGAAATTTGGTTGTGCTCTTAACTATTTTATATTTGCGAAGTTAAAACGTATAATTGCACAACTTATTGGCAAATAACTCATGGAACCACCACCTACAAACAAGTATCCAAATCTTTGATTTTGCTAATTCTTATGTTATCCAAAGCAACATAAAGAAAAGAACCAATTTACTTATACTGATCGGATTAGCATTGTCTTGTGAACACAGGTGCCTTGTCATAGAGAAATACCTGACGAAGAATACTTCTTACTGATTCCGGTGTGGCCACGGACTTAAAAAACAGTTTTCCAATTGCAGTATTCCTACAAGAAGTGTTAGTAATTTAACATAAACAACGCAAGTGTAGATGAGCAAGAGATTCTATAACTCACCTCAACAAGCTCTGAAACGAACTGATCAGAGGTTTCCCATACCATGGTTGCTTAGTAATATGCAGCATACGGAGAGACATATTTATAATGACAATGCCTCGGCAGAGTTCAGGCTCCGTAACTGCTGCCTGAAGGCCAACAACTCCTACACATAGCAAC
Source organism: Embelia ribes (assembly GCA_001753735.1). Taxonomy (NCBI): domain Eukaryota; kingdom Viridiplantae; phylum Streptophyta; class Magnoliopsida; order Ericales; family Primulaceae; genus Embelia; species Embelia ribes. The sequence continues at coordinate 4,728 of MKEJ01101025.1, read as the reverse complement.
CGAAAATCTATAAACAGGTATATTGTTGATGATCTCATCCTCACAAAACTGTAACAAATACAAGGTTCCATGTAACAAAAACAAGCATGCCGTCAATGAAATGGACAAACAGTAGGCACCATAGCTTTCATTCAACCTCAAAATCAACTAATCAATCGCAATTGAGCACTAAAATTCATAAACAAGGAGTAACCTCATAGAAATGGAATCATTGAAAAGTAATCACCTCCAATAGAGTTACAAATGAAGAACGCCTTGTCTTTCACCACATCATTACAAAACTCATTCAGCTGGGAGCCCCACGTCTCGAATGTGTAAAAAGAGTTGTCGCCAAAGTCACGAGGATTTGGTTTGTCTGAATAACCATAACCGATAAGATCAATTGAAAATACCCTATGCGAACGTGCAAGCACAGAAATGTTTTTCCTCCAGTGGTCACTGTTACAAACCAATGAAAGATTCATAGAAAGCAAAAAATGGAAACAGAGTGTTGTCGCCTACTTCTTAAAACAAACGAGTAAAAACTTGACTCCTCAAGTGAGATTATATCATGTTTGATTCTCATGAAGTAATTGCATAGAAAATTGATCCTAGTTAAAATGGTGAAGAGATATGAGTAAAGGGCATTGTTTTGCTGAGCATTTAATACCTAGAACAATTAGTTGATGGCTAGCAAATTGTAAATGATGTAGACAGTAGACCTGTTTGCTCCAAAACCATGAACTAGAACCAAGGCAGGTCCACTGTTCCCTGAGCATTGGTAGCGAATGGAATAGCCTTTCCAGTTCCACATGCTACAACAAAGAACAAGTCATATGAAAGAACCATATAAAGACTATATGATGGTGACTAAATAATCACACTGGCATCTAAGATCAGAAAAAGAGCAACACATACAAAGCTACCAGTCAAAATAAGAGAATTCATTTTTGTTAGGCTTTTGGTTTTACTTATAACCAAGCTGCACAGTGCAATTCTTTTTGCTTTTCTATCCTAAAAACAGTGGATGAACCCGTCTGCTTTGTACCAATTGTACCCTAGTGTAATTCCATACTTCTCTAACATGAATATTGCCAAGACTTGCTAAAAGAAAATCGGAGTCCCTGATCATGTTATACTCATATGTTTCTATGGTTCAATAAAGTGGAGCTTAAATGAAATCAAGATGCCTTGCCATTTATGGGAAAATTGCAAAAATAGGACCAATAGTGCCCCCAATTGCAAAAATATGACAACTTTAATAATGTTTGCAAAAATAGAATTTTGGGACATGAAAATACCAAAATACCCTTTTCTCTTCAACTACCCCACACTCTACCCCACTCCCCCCAAAAATGGCTCTTTTTTTCTCTAAAACCCTCTTTGCAACTTTTCCACTCTTTCTTCACTCTGCAAAAATAAATTGAACCCTTCTTTCTGTAAAGCCCTCTCTACCTGCAACCATTGTATTTTTACTAGTTGAATCCCACTCTTTCGCTCTCTCTGTGTGCCTCCGTTGTTGAGAATTCTAAGAGTTTTGTTGTAGGTAAATGCTTAAATTATTGTTGCCCCAAGATTTGAAAATTAAATTAATATTTTTGATGATATCATATTCAAAGTAAAAATAAATGAAATCGAGCTCTATGACCATACTAATATTCGAACACGTGTTTGTGAAAATTTCGGACTAAAAAAAAAACTCGCAAAGGCTTCGATCCATGCAAATACCATTAATTGGTTTAAAATAGGACTATATGTGGACTCTTATATCAATTGACTTGTATATATCCTAATGATACATATGAGAGAGAGTTTGATAGATACTTAAGAGGGAGATTGGTGATCAGAATGGTGAAATGAATCAGGTGTCTTTGGAAGTTGGAAGGGTCTACGTGATCATTACACTGGGAAATTACAAAGGGTAAATTACACTTTATCCCCATCAGGTTTTTGGCAATTTCAGATAACTATAGAGATTTCTCAAATTACCCTTTCTATACCCTCGAGTAAAAGTTGCAAGTTTGACTCACCAGTAAAATGACAACATTATTCCTAGTTATTAGGTACTCCTATATCAAATATATTATTTTGTATTTTTCTTTGCTTTTTCTTGTTTGAACTTGAATTTTTTATATGATAAAAAATATGATATGGCAAGATATATATGATATATATTATTTTTTATATTTGATTTAATTTCTGCTGTTTTTATTTCCTTTTCTGTGCTTTGATTTTATTTCCTTGTAACGTTATATTTTTTTATTTTTACATAGTATAGAAAGATTTCTTATTGAATTATTTCTTGGGCATAAATTATCTGTTCTTTATTCTTATTTATCAACTATTGGATCTTTTTAATACTCATTTCATCCCATTTTAATAGACTCATTTGTTTCTTCACAAGTATTAAGAAAAATCAATTAATACTGTTGAAACTCAAAATATTTTTACTCTCTTTCCTATAATATCCCTAATTAATAATTCCATTTTGCCCAACTTATAATAAATAAAGTAATTATATAACTATAGTAAAAAAGAACATTTTAGTAAAGTGACTTTCAACTACTTTTCTAAAATAGAAACTGGACTATACATTGAGATAGACTACAAACACACACAAATCTATCAAAATGGGCAGAAGGAAGTTGTAAAATATCTAGCGGTTAAAATATCAACATACCAAAATACATGAACTAAAGCATAGCTTTTGGATATATATAGTATAAATTCGGAACCAAAGCAGATACTTTTCCTTAATTTTTGTACCATTACTATTGTAGTTGAAATTATTAAGACCATATAGAAATTTTGTCCAAACTATGTGAGCTAATAGTTTCGTAATGATAATTATTCATGGGATAGTGTTCCACGACCCTTCCAACTCCCCTGCACTTGATTCATTTCACCAAGTTTCTAAGCACCGAACACTCTCTAATTTATAGAGACACAATTCCTCAACTCTCAGTTCAAAAAAAATGGCACAATATCAAGAAAAGCACAATTTTCTATTTCCCAAGAAGCCACTCTTACTCGATATTTTCCCGCAAAACATTCTTGAATGGCGTTCGAATTCAGCTGTGGCTATTACCCCATTAACTATGGGTCGAATTCTTATCCCCCAAATACACTGCAGTTTGGAAACAAGCCGGCATATACAGCGCCATCATGAGTACAACATACGAAGTTCAACATAACCACGAGTTAGTACTTGATGGGCCATATGGGTCAATTAATTTACACTTATTGAGCCCATGTTTTTCACGTGAACATTTGGTATGAAACACACCATTATTATAAGTTGGGCAAAATGGTATCATTAATTAGGGATATTATAGGAAAGAGAGTAAAAATATTTTGAGTTTCAACAATATTAATTGATATTTCTTAATGCTTGTGAAAAAAGAAATGAGTCTATTAAAATGGGATGAAATGAGTATTAAAAAGATCTAATAGTTGATAAATAAGAATAAAGAACAGATAATTTATGCCCAAGAAATAATTCAATAAGAAATCTTTCTATTCTATGTAAATATAAAAATATAACGTTACAAGGAAATAAAATCAAAGCACAGAAAAGGAAATAAAAACAGCATAAATTAAATCAAATATAAAAAATAATATATATCATATATATTTTGCCATATCATATTTTTTATCATACAAAAAATTCAAGTTCAAACAAGAAAAAGCAAAGAAAAATACAAAATAATATATTTGATATAGGAGTACCTAATAACTAGGCATAATGTCGTCATTTTACTCGTGAGTCAAACTTGCAACTTTTACTCGAGGGTATAGAAAGGGTAATTTGAGAAATCTCTATAGATATCTAAAATTGCCAAAAACCTGATGGGGATAAAGTGTAATTTACCCTTTGTAATTTCCCAGTGTAATGATCACGCATAGACCCTTCCAACTTCCAAAGACACCTGATTCATTTCACCATTCCTATCATCAATCTCCCTCTTAAGTATCTATCAAACTCTATCTCATATGTATCATTAGGATATATACAAGTCAATTGATATAAGTAAGAGTCGACATATAGTCCTATTTTAAACCAATTAATGGTATTGGCATGGATCAAAGTCTTTGCGAGTTTTTTTTAAAGTCCGAAATTTTCACAAATATTTGTTCGAATATTAGTATGGTCATAGAGCTCGATTTCATTTATTTTTACTTTGAATATGATATCATCAAAAATATTAATTTACTTTTCAAACCTTGGGGCAACAATAATTTAAGCATTTACCTACAACGAAACTCTTAGAATTCTCAACAATGGAGGTAGATAGAGAGCGAAAGAGTGAGATTCAACTAGTAAAAATACAATGGTTGCAGGTAGAGAGGGCGTTACCGAAAGAGGGGTTCAATTATTTTTGCAGAGTAGAGAAAGAGTCGAAAAGTTGCAAAGAGGGTTTTAGAGAAAAAAAGAGCCATTTTTGGGGGGGAGTGGGGTAGAGAGCAAGATTGTTGAAAAGACAAGGGCATTTTTATCTTTTCTCATCCCAAAGTCCATTTTTACAAAAAAAAATATCAAAGTTGTCATATTCTTGTAATTTTCCATACAAGGGACATGTTTATTTATTTAAAGGCATTATTAAGAAACATCTTTCTATTATTTTAACACAAAAAAATATCATATAAAAGTCACCTCAGGTGAGTTTCTTAATGATTTCTTCTGCCTTGTCAGCATCGGGAGTACCCCAGGACCGAGGCGCATCTCGAACATAGAAAACAAAACCCTTT
>MKEJ01101014.1:0-11721 GCA_001753735.1 Embelia ribes | reverse complement strand
ACTCTTTGGGCCAAAGATAGTGTTGCCATATCCCCAATGCTCGCACCAATGCATGCAACTCCTTGTCGTAAGTAGGATACTTGAAAGTTGTTCCACTTAACTTCTCACTGAAGTATGCAATAGGCCTTCATCCTTGAATATAAACTGTATCAATATCGATACCAGAAGCATCATATTCGATTTCAAATAATTTAATAAAATCATGTAAAGCAAGTAAAGGAGCATTAGTTAATTTATCTTTGATCAATTGGAATGCCTTCTATTGCTCTTCTCCCCATTCAAATCCCATATTTTTCTTAATAACTTCCGTTAAAAGCATTTCCATGCTGCTAAAATCCTTTACAAACCGCCTGTAAAAACTAGCAAGTCCATAAAAACTTCAAGCATTACTCATTCTTGTGGGACTTGGCCACTCTTTGATTGCTCGGATCTTTTTATCACTCTAAACCACTCTGAATTTTATCACTATGATTTTTTTCACTCGCTCTCTTTTGTTCACTCTCTTTTTCTAACCTCAATTGATCCTCATACACTTGCTTTGGAGTCAATAGTACAAGAGTGACTGGATGATTATTGAGGTCGAATGAATACTTGTTGATGTAGCCATCATGCTTAACACGACTATCGAATTACCAAGGTTTCCCTAGTAAAATATGCCCAGCCTGCATTGGTACTACATCACAAAGCACTTCATCTTCATATTTTCCAATTCGAAACGATACAAGTACCTATTTAGTCACCCTTACTTTTCCACTATCATTAAACTATTGTAACTTGTATGGCCGCAAATACTGGAGTGTTAGCAGCCCTAATTTTTCCACCATAACAATGGTAGCAACATTAGTATAACTGCCACCATCAATAATCATGCCACATACCTTGTCCCGAATGTGGCAACGAGTATGAAAAATGTTCTCCCGCTGCACTTATTCTTCCTTATTGTACTAGCTTGTATAATTAGTACCCTTCTCGCTACTAAGGTTAACTCATCTGGAACTGCATATTCTTCTTCTTCAATATCCTGCAATACTTCATGATCAAATTCTTCATCTTTTGACATGATTTCACCACTATCACGTATAACTATAGCCCGCTGTTTTGGACATTGGAAAGCTATATGACCCCTGTCGTGACTTTTAAAATACTTAATATCACAATTTCTAGAAGTAGACAACTCAAATGTACCTTGATAACCACGGCTAGAAGACTCGGATTTAGGCTCAAATTTTGAAACCAACTGCTTAAATATTGAAGGTGTTTGTGACTTCTCTTCTTTCTTCAGAAAACTCGTTTTCTAAGTATTAGAACTCGAACTTGGAGTTGCACATATGGCACTCCTACTCTTAAGTTGTTGCTCTATTTTGATGGCCTTTTGCACCATTTCTTCAATCTCTACATAATGTTACAACTCAACGATATTTGCAATTTCCTTATTCAAGCCATTCAGAAATCTTGCCATAATAGCTTCCCGATCTTCCTCTACATTTTTCTGAATCGTAGCCAACTCCATCTCCTTATAATAATCCTCCACACTTCGGTTGCCTTATTTGAGCCTTTGTAACCATTGATATAAATCTCGGTAGTAATGGCTCGGTACAAATCTTCGCCTTATAATAGACTTCATCTCATCCCATGTCTCAATTGGACGGTCTCTATTTCACCTCCTGCTTATCACAATTTCATCCCACCAAACAAGTGCATAATCAGTAAATTCAATAACAACTAATTTTACCTTCTTTGATTCGGAGTAATCATGACAATTGAACACAAATTCCATCTTCTTTTCGCATTCCAAGTAAGCTTTAGGATCGTATTTCCCTTAGAACGACAAAATCTTCATCTTGATGCCATGCAAACTATCATTTCTCCAAGTCCTATCTTCTCTGCCTGTCCAAACCTCCTAGGACTACCACAGACTCTTCTTGTGGAGTATGTCGTAGTTGTTCTATATGAGAATTTTCTACCTGATCCAAATAGTCATGGATTTGTTCCAACTATCCCTTAATTATACACTTAACTTCACCCATCATGGCTTCCATTAAAAATTTTGAATCCATTCCAGTCACATTGGATTCATCCTCCAGGTTAGTATTTTTTTTTATCGACATATTCTTCCTGCAAAACAAATGTTAGAAGAAACAACCTCACAGCACTCCCGCTCGTATTTGCACTCAAGAGTATGCCACTCAATACTCAATTTATTTATTTTTTTGGCTTTTACCCTCTAAAGTTCTCACCACTATTGCCTTTTTTTTTCCACTCAAGCAATTTTTTCAATCGTTTCTTATCGAACTAATCAAACAATTTTAAAGTCTCTGTAGCAGTGAAAATAATACAAAGAAAATAGGCTGAAAAAGATACAAAACTAACTAAAGGGGAAGAAAAAAAAACTGAAAGGATAGTAAATAGTAAAAGAGATAAGAAAGTTGTCGGTAAAACTTTGAAGGCTCGGAACCTTAAGAAAACAAGGGATTTTGGGCCTGAAAAATGGATTTCTGGCATAAACCTTGATAATAACTGTAGATCTCAAAACGAGCTTCACTTTTCTAAGTGCTAGGTCCCATAGCGACTTACGGATCAAAATTTATGGCCGTTTGAAATTGACAATCCAAAACTCACAATTTTACAACCAATTATGACCAAGAAATTGAATATCAAGATTGTTGTTCGATTCCTTTTTTTTTTTTCCTTTTTTTTTAAATTTTTTTTTACGAATCGAACAAGACTGAAATTATAACATAAGAAATAAAAGGATAAGTAAACCTAACTTAGAGTCATGCTTTGATACCAACTGATACGAACCATGCCTATAAAAAACGAAACCCAAATAAGATTGCCCTGGACCGACTCTAAAATGCAGGTTTAGAATGGAAAAACCTCGACCCGATGCCTATGTCAAAGGTATGAACCTTAGTATAATGAGGACGCCACAACCCAAGATGGTGAACGGATTGATAAGTCGAATTGAACGCACAACACACTTCTGAAACGTTCAACAAGTTCTCAAAGAACCAAATGTAATTGCTCTAACAATTTAACACACAAACATCAAGTTGCCTCCCTCATTCAATAAATGAGATATTTATACAAGTTCACATACAGATTGTTCACCAAATGACAACCCAACTTCACCAAATATTCACTACATGTCAACCAATGAAATTAATATTCATAATGTTCATCCTAATGCTCCAATTATTAACACAATTCAAAAGATAACAATCTCAATCATTAACAACTTCAATCATTAATTCTTCAAAAGATGAAATTACTGGCATTATGTAAACCAATCAAGCACATCTTTGAATTTTTTAGCACGAGCTCTTGTAAATGGTCCGAACGGTACCTGAACTAGATGACCTCATCAATAGTTGGCTTTTGTTATTGGTGTAATATTAGATTGGTCAGGTCTGATGACTAAAGAAATTATAGTATGATTAATATTAGATTGGTCAGATATGATGACTAAAGAAATTATAGTATGATTAATATAAGTATTGATAAATTGTGAAATGAAATTGCATCGTTAAATAATGGTTTGATCTTTGTTTTCGATGTTTAGCAGAACGATTGAAATACTACTCGGAAACTAATCTCATCAGCCATTTGTTAATCAAATGGCAGCTTATGAAGATAGCACCGCAGACGCTTAAGAAGTTTAGCTAAAGCAGCATATGAGGCGGCTCCCCACCGGAGCTCAAGTGCTTCTATTAGGCATGGTGATAGCTAGAGTGTGTTGTGGAGTTGCAAAAGCATTTTGTGTAAAAGTTAAAAGCAAATACATTTTCCTAACTGTATATTTTGTAACTTGTCGGGCCATTTTCACTTAAAATTTCTAAAATCAAAGGCTCGTACTTTTGTAAAAAAAAAAACTCGACTTTGCAATGTAAATGTGTTTACTGCTGTACTTAATATGATAAGTATTGCATTGGGAGCGATGTTGGGCATTGCGGATAGCTTTCGGCTAAGGCCTGTGTAAAACTATTATGCTAATTTTCAAAAAATCTCACGAGCCTAGGGTCCTCGGGTTTTGGGGGCGTGATAGTAGAACCGAGAACCGAACCGAATCTGAACTGATCCATGAATGACCAATCCAGAACTGAACCGATTTGAACAAGCTGGTTCCGGTTCCAAAAAGTTGGAACCAACCATAAATGGATCGGTCCCAGATTTGGCATGGAACCGATCCGATCTGGACCTTATATGCCCCTAGGTTTTACATTCATTTATTTTGGTTTGGTCGACGTGGCTGTGTACATGGGCCCTATAGACATCAAGGGGACGGTTTGAATTTTCCGTTTCCGTTCCTAGTTTTTTTCTTTTAGTTTCACAAATGCAAAAAATAGGACTTTTGAAACTAACAGCATTTCTCTGTTATTTCGAGTTTCTATATGAAAAGAAAATTTTGGGACCATAGTAAACAAACTTTTAGGTTTCTAAATCTGGACCACTTAAAGTTGTAATTCTTTAAGAAACTGCCTTCAAATCAATCCGGGCACACATTTCCTCCCATATTTCTATTTTAGAGAACACTTTAAAGATCAAAACCATATTTCATACACATCTCCAGTCAAATACCTCACATTTTCAACATAACAGCGAAAAAAGGATAGCAAATAGAGTGATACATACGAAATTGAAAGTTGAGGGGACAAAGTGACACAAGAGTGAGTTAGGAAAGTCAAACATACCTCGACATTCTTCGACTTATTTTGAGAAATATAGCGATCCAATGAGCCCTTTCCGTAAAGAATTTTCGCACCGCATCCGCGTCCCTCCACACCAACAGCCTCTTCGTCAACTACAACTGCGTCTATTATATTGTCACCCATTCTCTCATCTGGAATCTGAGACAGACCCAATGATAAATGAAATTCGTCTTAGGAACAAAACTATCAGCCTCTAATTGAGAAGGATTAACCACAACCTTTGAAATCAACTTCCACATACCTCATACATTGCATCGGTCAAAATGTTCTCCAAGATGGCTCTTAAGCCTCGAGCCCCAGTATTTTTCGTTATTGCTTTCCTAGCGATTAATCTCAACGCATCGTCCATTAAATGAAGCGTTACCTATGATTTTCAAGAATTTTTCATTACAATAAGATGCATATTCCTGTTCACATGTACGAAATTAGGAGAGAAAATAGGTTGGGATATGGAAAGGGCGATGATGGGGAATAACTTACTCCGTTCATTTTAAACATCTTTTTGTACTGCTTCCCCAGGGCATTTTTCGGCTCTGTTAGCACCTACAAAACATTATCATTCATGAGAGATCCATAGGAAGCTGTATTAACAGTAGAACTAATTTGAATTTGATTGCCATTAAATCGAAGGATTAAAAATAAATGTCTCTCAAAGTACCTGAACAAGCTGGTTCTCGGTGAGAGCCGACAAACTAACAAGTATAGGAAATCGTCCAACAAATTCAGGAATTAAGCCATATGCAATAAGATCGCTACTTTCCACCTGCCAAATATAAAGTTCACTTTATATCACTTTATAATTGCATGGTGCAAATAAGTGGCTTAGCAGAATACTTGCATATACAGATAAATTAGATACAAGAGAATCAAAGACAAATTAAGAAACTTGAGAGAGCATTACAGTTTCCAAAAGAGATGAAGTTACGGCCGAGCTCGTAACACCACCACTCCTCATGTTTGCACGCACTGGTGCTCCGAACCCAATAGAAGAATCTTGGCGCCTATCAAGGTATTTAAGGGAAAAAAACAACTTAAATAAACCTAGCAATGACAAGAACAAGTTGGAAAAGGAAAGAATTACCTCTCAGAGATAGTCTTCTCCAAGTCTATAAAGGCACCCCCACATATAAAAAGAATGTCTTTTGTGTCGATCTGCGAGGGACAGCCACCACAAACACGAGCCAATTCATAAGCATAAACCGGTAAGAGTTTATGAAACAAAAAAATTTGAATAATTGAATCTACCAAATGAACCTCATTATATATCGAATTAAAAATGGAAGTGCCAGGTTTGTCACCTGAATATTGTCACCTCTTGGATGCTTTCTAGCTCCCTTCTCCGGCACATTCACAATCTGTACAAAGAGCTTCACAAATTATAACTTTAAAAATATTAAGTATTCCAATTTTCAATTACCTCAAGTGGGTTCTCCGTGATGCTTCATAACACGAAGAAGAAAAGTTCATTTACCGTTCCTTCAAGCATTTTAAGTAATGCTTGTTGGACACCCTCGCCTGAAACGTCTCGGCTAATATTGAGGCTTTCAGCCTGCAAAATATGACAGTGAACATTTTAGTGACGGTAAGAAAACCATGTATATTGTGAAATTTAAAAAAATAAATAAATAAATAAATAAAGCATTATAGAAAAACCTTTTTGGTGATCTTGTCAACTTCGTCGATATACACGATCCCTTGCTGGGCAGCGGCCACATTATAGTCAGCAACCTGCAATTTTCAGTTCACTCAAACATTTGACCATACATACTTGTAATCACTACATCAAATCAGTTTGAAGAGGAGTTGCGGGAGCAAGAGAGAGACGGAGGGAAGGGATGAACTTTACCATAAGAAGCTTGTATAATATGGACTCTACGTCTTCCCCAACATATCCAGCCTGTGTAGAAATACATACTCATTTCCGCAACAAGCAAACCCCAAAAAGGGATCACAACCGCACCTCGGAATACTAGTAAATATCGCTTTTTTCTACTTTCAGATGAATACAAATTAATTACCCCCAAATTAAATTCAAATTTTCAATTCCTTACAACAACAACAACAACAACAACAACTAAGCCTTAATCCCAAGGAACTTGGGGTCGGCTGTATTCAATTCCGTAAATTATGTTAACAAGGTCAATAAAGAACACAAATTCACAAGATTTGGACAACACAAAAGCTATGCACTTGCCTGAGTAAGAGTAGTGGCATCGGCAATGACAAAGGGAACATTCACCAATCGGGCCAATGTTTTGGCAAGTAAGGTCTTCCCTGTCCTTGAAAGAGCATTAGTCACTAAGAATGAGAACCAGTATTTGATAATAACAAGGCAAAGATTTCAAAAGTTTATACATTGCTAAGTGAATTACCCCAGGTGCTTCTACATGAGTCCCTATCCTACACTTTAGGGATTAACCCCCAAGAGAACCCTCAGTTCTCACACAAGTGTATCCAAACACTATTCCATCCCCTAAAAGATAGGAGGTTTAGTACAGTGCTCCCTGGTCTAAATGGGAGTGCCCTAATAGTCGGCATAAAGCATAGTCCCACAAAATACAAGCCACTAACTTTTTTAAGACTTGTACACCCGATCTTTTACTTTATAGTGACATACATCTTATATTATAATAATCATAAACAACAAGAAGGAACTTCAAGGGAATACAACAGTAGCTGACCTGATCCTGTTGGTTCCATGAGAAGAATGTTACTTTTCTCGAGTTCCACTGTATCATCATCCATAGCATCCACTTTCTCGCTTACAGTTTCTCCTGCAGGCCTAACTTTCCACATCATCGAGAAAAAAAAATGTTAGGAAAGAATATATCTCAACATTAACAATAAACGTAAAAGGAAAAACCTAAACCAAAACAACTCCAGTTACAAAAATCATTTGAGCTCTTAGTCTAGTGGCATTAACAGTCAGCAGTTCCAAGTCAAAATTACGATAGACATTTAATAGGAAAAAAGATTGAAGAGCCCACCGTTGTGAAGAGTCGATAGAAATCCTCTTATAGTGATTGTAAACAGCCACAGAAAGTACCTGTAAACATGACAAAATTATAAATTCAGTAAAGGCCTTGTCTACACAACAAGTACAGATAATTTAATTGCATACTGCCTACAAGCATAACTACTGTTTTACAAAGAAAAACAAAATTTTAGCCCTGTTTTGATTATGTGTCAGAAATATCAAGACAATCGGAGAAAAGTCCACTGATGTGAGAAAAGGAGATATTTTGTTAGGATACGTAACGGTTATCACTCATTAAACTAACAATTGCAGATAGTTCCAAAGAAAGGTTAAAAACATCCTATGCAAATCACAAAAGTATTTACAATTTATCTCTCCCAAGAACTAGCATAGATTGCTTAACACATCCCACACAACAAAATCAGCAATAAACAAATTGAAGGGCTCAATTTGAGCATTTAACAACAATAACAAACCAAGCCTTAATCCCAAGCATTTGGGATCTGCTAAATGCAACCATTAAAAGATATCACTTCCGGCATTAACGTGAATTTTCCTACGCTATTCACTCCTATCTAGAACAACTTGCTCATCTATTTCTATAACACACAGGTATTAAAACTTAGGCTCTCCACCAGTTGAGATCTGAACAGAAGAGATCAATAAACAAGGAGAAAAACTTCTTCGCAATAAACAATATATAAGAGCAAAATTTCAGCAAAAAATGAATAAATGCCAAAGTGCCAAGAAACTGAGGTGAGAAAAACAACCTTCTTTGCCCTCTCCTGCCCAATCACAAACTTATCAAGCCCTCTACAAATCTCCTTCGGGGTTGGGAATTCATGTCCCAAATTCGACCCACCCCACGGCCCGTCCTTTGACCCACCCCCGGAACCCGACCCGCCGGGACTCACCTCGTTAACCCTAACCAACTTAACACCAGGCCGAACCGCAATCCCATCCCCAGGTGGCTGCCAAATCTCAGGTGGGTCCCCATAAGAATTTACAATCTCACTTTTCTCCCCTGATTTTCTCCGGCTGGGCAAAAACCTCCTGATCCACAACAGATATAACAAAATATGCAACACTTTTAAAAACAATCAATAGTTCAGTATATCAAAATTAAACTATCTAAATATTAGTAATCATTTCGATTCTGCATCACCTCATGAACTCGCTAACCCGAGTACCCTTATCTACAAAATCTCCGCGGAGAGACACAGGTTTGAAGGAGGCGAAATGGTAAGGGGTGTTTGGGAAATTATCATCCCATTTTGTTCTGTTATAATTGGAAAATGAACCTAGAACACGACCACCGTGCATATAGTTGAGTAAAAAGTATCTGAAGTGAGAAGCAGGGTCCCTCGATGACTTTGACCTCAGTGCAACTGCCATAGCTGAAGAAGCAGACAGACGGAGAGAGAGAGAGAGAGAGGTGGGAGTGGTGATTTTCTATAAGTTTTGATCTTCATCTCGTGATTGAGACATGGGTTTTGGAGAATTAGGGGTGAATTGAAGTGGGTCCTGATTAGATTTTTACGAGGTGGTCATGCGAGAGAGAATTTTTGGAGAGGACAGAACTCGTTTAGGGGAGAGATGGAGAGAGAGAGAGAGAGAGAGAGAGAGTGCTAACTAATTCCACCACCGGTCGGTCTTTGTCGTCGTCGCCCGCCCCGGGGGCTGACTGTTGGTTGGGTCGCGTCTTTTGTTTTGGCCTTTTTGTACATTACCTTCTTATAATAATCATTGATGTCGTAATAAATAAAAATATAATAACTATGTTTATTATTTTATTATTATGATCTTAAATTCATCCTATGCATTTTAAAATTATTATTATATGGAGATATAGAAAACAAATGTCACGGTTTTATGATCTAATTTTTAAATATTCGATGCTTAATTTATGTAGTCCAGATTTATTTGACTATATATAATGTTATGATATTTACAACTATTTATGTAATTTCTTTCTAATTTAAATTTTTAATGAATATGTAATTAAAGTGACATGTATAATGTTGTTATAAACATAACCTATATTATTGTGCTATTATAATTATCATAATTCAATGACAATTTTTATCATTTCAATTCATTTTAATATATAAATAATACAGTTTATAAAAATGTATCATTAATTTTTTTCTAATTTATATTCCCAATTCACGAGTAATTAAAGTAAACATGTGTGTTTATGTTACAAACATAAAATTATAGTATTAATTTATTGTTACAACTCTCATAATTCAGTGACAACTTATACCCTTTCAATTCATTTTTATCTATTAGTTTTATTAAAAATTAACGCGTGTCACAATTCTAAGATGCAATGTAAAACCCAAATCACCAAGTCGCGGAGCGGGAGGGGAAACATGAATGCGTCAGGACTGTAATTTAAAAAATTGTGACAGCGAGGGCGGGAGTAAGAATTGGAAACGAAAGCATTCCCAGTATGCAAAAGATTTTGTAATTTAGCGTAAAACTAAGCGGATGCTTCACTTTTAGTTTATTATATACAACAAACTACTTAAAAAATATAATCATAATTAACTATGAAAATATATATATGTCTAGTATGCATCTTGTGGAGTTGAAATATGGTTGTCACAATATCAATCATCGAATTCTAATGACTTTTTCTATTATGGCAGCCTAATCTCCATAATTTGTGTAAAATTACATCGATACTCTATTTTTAGTTTATTGTATATGATTAACTACTTAAAAAATATAATCATAATTAATTATAAAAAATAAAAAAGTAAATTTTTTTTGTCTAATATGCACCTTGTGGAATTGAAAGATAGTTGTTACAATATCAATCTCTGAATTCTAATGACTTTTTTATTATGGTAGTTTAATCTCCGTGATCAATTTTGTTTCGCCATGCACGCTAATAAACATGTCACTTATCTTTATTTGAAAAATATATTGAACTTCAAAGTAAAAATTTAATATTAATTTATAATATTTTATTAGTAGAGTAAGATATTTAATGTCTTAATAACTTTCAATTTAACAAATTACTTATTTATCATTTATTTTGTCTTTAAATAGACAGAAAGTTAATGTAATTTATTACTAATGAATGACATTTTTTATAAATAGAAAAAGAGGAAAACTTTTCATGCCCTCCGTACTTCTAAAATAGAGTTAGTGTAGATTACATTAGATTTACTGTATTACACCATTGCAGAGTATATAAAAAAGGTTTGAAAGAAACTAATTTAATAATATATTATAAACTAATTTAATAACATATTATTTCATTTTACAATAATTGTCATAGTAAAGAATTTTTTAGTTCCATGCTTTAGAAAAATAAAAACAAATTTATTACTCTTCTTATAGTTTTACTCATGTTATTTCAACTAAAATTTCAATCACCTTATACAACTCAAAAGTTTAATGAAGATTATTTAAGTGAAACTTATTTTTTGTACTTAAAGAATATTTAATATTGAATTTTTATCTGCTCTATTGTTTTGATAATTTAGAATTCAGATTATTTTTTACGCAAATTTTTTTTTATATGTAATATTTTGCAATAATCTAAACTCTTTGTTAGTGAAACGAAAATGATACATGATATTGTCTTCAATTCTAAGCCATTTTATATTTTAATATGAGAACACACTATACAAAGGACCAAATATTTGTAAAGCTTTGGGGCCATTGTAACATAAACTATTAACTACGAGGACGTCATGAATACTATGTTGCAACTATAAGGGCCATTAGTGTAATTCATCTATAATGTCTGAGGAAAGAAGCAGCTGGGTATATTTCAGTATTGGTCCCTAACGTTTTGGCCTAAATTCCATTTGATAGCTATAGTTTATCTAATACGATAAGAGCATCTCCAATGGGCTTAACAAATAGCAAATTTTAGCTATTTTGATGAGCCAATCCACAAAAAAATGCTAAAACCAGCTCTTTATCTCACTCTCTATTCTGCCTAGACCTTTTTTCACTCATCAAATGTAGCTAGCAAACACTCTCTCATCGAAACTCTCTCCCTCCAAAATATTG
>MKEJ01101008.1:0-13235 GCA_001753735.1 Embelia ribes | reverse complement strand
CAATTGGTACAATCAGAATTCATAATTTAAGTCAAAACACAACAATACGAGTCAAAACCAACACTTTATTAATCAAAACATGGATACAACACTCAGATGCTTAAAATTACATCATTATACTACTTCATTACAGTATAATCTTACTGTACAATAACTCTACAGTAGTGCTACAATGTTGGCGAAAAATTGGGGCCTTATAATATTTGTGTAAAAAATATGATATTTTTATACGGAAACAGTATGATTACTCAAGGGGTTTTATACTTGATATTTTCTTTAGACTAAAAGAATATATTTAGCGAAAAGATATTTATACAGTACAGAGAGTGCATATTATGAGGATTGGAGGAGGATACCCTACAAGGCGAGTATCTGACAACTTTGGGTCAGATACTCTACGGGGTGAGCATCTAACAACTCTGAGTTAGATTCCATATGGGGTGAGCACCTGACAGCTCTAAGTCATGATAGACTGGTGGCATGATTTGCCTTCGATAGACCCAGTGGAATGAGTTGCCTTCGATAGACCCAGTGGAATGAGTTGCCTTTGATAGACCTGGTGGCATGAGTTGCCCTCGATAAACCCAGAGGCCATAGGAGCGTGATACGATATGATGTGCGAGGAGGCCCGATTTGCCTATGCGATGTGATATGCGAGGAGGACTAATGTGCCTATGCGATGTGATATACGAGGAGGCCCGATGTGCCTATACGAGGAGGCCCAACGTACCTATGTGATATGATATATTCATGGAGGACATGAGATATCCTGGGCTAATAGCCCAATTCGTAGTTAGAACATGAGATGTACTGGGTTGCGAGCCCTGTTTGTAGTTAGAGGCATGAGGTGCCTTGGTGATTTATGATATGGGATTCAGTGCATTCGTAGTCGGAGGCACGTGGTGTTTTCGTTATTCTAATTTGGCCATTCGATGTTTGGTATTCTAGGATCTGGTGTCAGTTGGTATGCTATAGTACCTAATGTACTTTAGTATTTATTGCATTTAGATATTGAATTTCTCGTAGTACTAATACATGCTATATGTCATCATCGTAGTTGTATGTCTTGGGAGAACTTCTAGGTTTTACCGCATGTTAATAACATTTCTTAGTATTACTTAGAATTTATGAACATATATTGGAGATGAGAACAAGGGGTTTCAGTGTATTGCATGTGCATACATATAGTTTATATTTAGTAGATTCCCATTTATCGTTTGGCTTAAAATCTGACCCATACATTTTTTATTTCTACATGTACTCACTTGATGTTGTAGGGTTAAAGCATGATGTTGGCTTGATAGAAGGGCAAACATATTTTTGGAAGAGTTTTACTGCATAGACGAGCTATACTCGAGTGGTGGTATTATGAGGTTATGTACAAACTTATGTTTTAGTTTTGTACGAGCATGTAGTTCGATGAGATTACGTATTTGCAGCATGGTGTTGCTTCCTGTATCATGTATTATGTATTTATGATGATGAGGATACTATTGTATTAGATACTTATATTGCACATATATGTATTATGGTAGGATGTCTGGATGTGAATAATTCACAATTCTATTTTATGTTCTTTCAGTTCACGTCTCCAGGTTTATGAGGATTTGGGGCGTGACAAATATTGATTAAAATAATGGCAATTATGAGCCAAGATCTATTAAGGAATGTCGTCAACGGAAGAATTGGCCAAAATAGAAAGAAGCAATCAATGTCGAGTTATGTTCTTTAGCTAAAAGAGATATTTTTGGTCCAATTGTGAAAATACTAGAAAATGTTCATCCAGTCGGATACAAATGGGTATTTGTAAGAAAACAAAATGAGAAAAATGAAGTCGTTAGATACAAAGCACGAATTATTGCCCAAGATTTTTCACAAAGATCTGCAATTGACTATGAAGAAACATACTCTTCTATAATGGATGGTATAACCTTTTGTTTCTTAATTGAATTAACAGTGAACCATGGGTTGGATATGCTTTTAATAGATATTATCAATGTATCTCTATATGGTTCACTAGGCAGTGATATATATATTAAGATCCCTGAAGGCTATCAATTGCCGCAAGACAAAGTGAGGAATGTACACTCAATAAGCTTCAAAGATCTTTATATGGATAAAAGCAATCTGGAAGAATGTGGTATAATCGACTCAGTGATTATCTCATAAAATAAGGATTTGCCAATGATCCAATATGCCCATGTATATTTATCAAGAGATCTGTAATAGGTTTTGCTAACGTAATAATTTATGTTGATAATCTTAATTTAGTTGAAACTTTTGAGGATCTAACTAAAACTGCAAATTGTCATAAGAAATAATTTGAGATGAAAGATATCGAAAAGACACAGTACTGCTTAGGCTTACAGATTGAACATTTGCCTATGGGAATACTTGTTCACCAATCAACCTATACAAAAAAAATATTGAAGTAGTTTTATATGGATAAGATATATCCTCTAAGATCTCCAATGATGGTCAATTCTTTTATATAAAAAAGGACTCATTTCGTCCTCAAGAAGAAGGAGAAGAACTTCTTGGCCAGTAAGTACCATATCTAAGTGCTATTGGTTTTTTACAGCATCTTGCAAATTGTACACGACCGGATATTGCCTTTTTCGTCAATCTATTAGCTAGATACAGTGCTTCACCAACAAGATGTCATTGGAATGGAATTAAGCACATATTAAGGTATCTACGTGGAAAGTCATATATGAGGTTATTCTATTCAAATGAGTCAAATTCTCATTTAGTGCGTTACGCTGATGCTGGATATGTTTCTGATCCATACAATGCAAAATTACAAACCGGATATGTTTTTACTTATGGAGGACTAACGATATTATGAAAATCTACAAAGCAAACCTTAATTGCTACCTCATCCAATCATTATGAGATTATCGCAACCCATGAAATTAGCTGTGAATATATTTGGCTAAGATTATTAATACAACACATCAAAGAAAAAAGTGGCCTTGATCCAATAAAAGAAATTCTGACTGTGTTATTCGAGGACAAGTCTGCATGTATCGCACAACTCAAAAAAGGTTATATCAAAGGCGATCGAATTAACCACATATCTCCTAAATTATTTTATACTTATGAGTTAAAAAAGGTTGAAAATATAGATGTTCAACATATACGTTCTTAGGATAATCTGGCGTATCTATTTACCAAGTCTCTTCCATCATCAACATTTCAGAAACTGGTATTGAATATAGAATTGCAAAAATTTCAAAATGTGGAAAAAGAACTGAGTGTTCAAATCAAGGGGAGATATCATCTGAATATCGAATAATGCTTAATCATTTAAGGGAGAGTGCTATAAATAATTGTATTTCACTATGGTTAATACAAGCATAGACCAATCATTAAAAAAAAATACTATGCGTGACGCAAGCATGGTCCCATCATTTATTATTAAGTGCCCCATGTTCTCTTGTTTTTGCCTATAAATTGGGCCATTATTTTGCTCATTATACACACACAGAAACGAAATAAAAACCAAATAATCATAGAGAAAATAAAGAGAGAGAAAAAATAAGAGTATATTACAAATATTCTACCTTCTTGTGCCTTCAATTTTCATTAAGAAAATTAACAGATATCGGTTATGCCATAGACTAAGCTAAGTTTAACTTTTTAATTAAACTTGAGGCTGAATCACATAGTTCTCATATATCTATTTAAATTTCATGCTATTGTTTTTAGTATTAATATATATTTTACAACACAATACATATATAGTCGAATAAAAGGAGCTGCCATCGCCCGTGTTCATTAAGTTTCTACATGGTCGAATAAAAGGAGCTGCCATCGCCCGTGCTCATTAAGTTTCTGCATGGTCCTTGCTATTTCAATTAAAACACACTAGTTGCCCAAATTTTTTAAAAGTCACTAATTTGGTCCATGAAATTTTAAAAAGGTGATGGTATTTGTCAGTAATACATTGTAACTTTATTTTGAAAACCCTATTATTTACGTGACAAGACGAAGAGACAATTGTAATATATAAGTTTGAAAATAGACTAATTTATTCCTTATTAAGGACCAAATAAATCACTTTAGATGGGATGCAGTTTCAACATTCAAAATGATTTTTCCTTCATAGTAAGACCAAACATATCACTTCATCCAAAATCAGGGAGAGGTAATATGGTAATTCAAATTGAGTCAACCAAGTTGTATTTTGATTGAAACTATGAGGCTCACTACTATAATACCCAATGTATATATATATATTTGTTGATTATCATTGTTGCTTAGTGTAAATCCATCAGAAATAGCCTAGATAGCAAGGTCCAATCTCACAATTAGGAGGTTAAATAAATTTGATTCACCCTCCCCGTCCAAGAGTTCCGAAGTACCAAAAAAAAGGTAAGTAAAAATTGTTGCTTAGTGCATATCATACTTACGGCGGGGAAATTGTGGAGCTAATAAAAACCCAAGGACAATGGCGGAGCAAATAAAAACCTGACTACACCCTCCTACTTCCTTAATGCTCCCAAATACAGCTAATGCATGCATTAAGATTGGCGGCTGTGATGTTTGTAAAGGATCAAACGTTCACGTGAATGTGTGGGCTGAGGCCCATGGTTCGAAAGTTTCACAAACCCGATAGAGTTTAGGCGTGAAAAGTTTTTGGAAAATGAAATGGGCATGAAGAGACGCGATTACTACCTTTTGGTGCAGGTAGGCAAGTTTGCTCCAGGTTTCAGTTAGGGATAAAGTGGATGTAAAGCCTCAAACAATAGACAAAAACCAATTCCGAGCTCTTTACAAGTTGTTATTAGTGTATTTTAGAAGTTATTACTGTTGATTTCTTATACTCATAATTGTTATTGCTTTATATGTTTATTCCATCAACTTTGTTGCCCGGGAGCAAGATCGCCGCACATGTAGGAGTTCATGGGGCTGTTTTCGATCTTATCACTCTTGAGCTAAAACTTCTTTTAGGGTTATGTTCTATATTTTTGCTATATCTTCTTATCTTCTTATGTATGTAAAAATTGTCATTTTCAACTACTTTCAATCTAATCGCGACATTAGTCCATACAATTGCTTAACACGTGTCCCATGAAATTAACAATTAATATAATAAACTTAACATAATAGAAATTATTAAAATTATGTGTCCCATGAAATTAAGATTTAAAACAATAAAATTTACTACTATATAAATTGTTAAAATTATATACATATATATCAATTTATCATAATACAAATTATCAAAATAATATATTTATATCAATTTACCATAATAGGAATTAGTAAATTAAATTTCATATGAGATCATGCACATTCCAATATACATATATCTCTCTGCATAATTTATCATAATAACTTGTCATAATATAAATTACCAAAATTATATTTAAGAATTAAAATACTATTATTAAATAAATATTTTTATAAATTGATTTCTTCCAATCTAAGATTCTCCATAATTTTTTAAAATGCTGTCCTAATGAATATTAATTTTTAAAAATATTTTTTATACTAAGATTTTCACATACCTAAAATTAACCTAAGTAAATATTAATTTTTTGTAAAAATTTTATCATTGTATAAATCCTACCAATCGATCATTTATAAATTTATAAATAACTGGAAAAAAGAAGAAAAATACAAAAATATGTCCTATCACAAATAAATTATCAAAATTAATTTAATAAAATAATTAAAATTAATATGATACACAAAAGAACATAATAGATACCAATCACGCATCATGTGAGTTGCACTTTAGATTATATAAAAGTTGTCCCCTCAGACTATTTTCACTCTAATCATGACATTTGTCTTCACAATTATTTAACATGTGTCCCATAAAATTAGGATTTAAAATAATAAAACTTATCAATAAAAATTATTAAAATTATATTTCCTATGAAATTAGGATTTGAAACAACAAAACTTACCATAAAAAAAATTATTAAAATTATATATATATATATATATAAATCTTTACATAACTATAAAATTGTCGCGCCCCAAATTTTCGCAAACTTGGGGACACGATCCAAGTACAAATAATAAAATCAAATCAAATAAAATCAAAAGAGAAATAGAGGAAAATAAGATAAGAATAATGAAAAATAATCGAAAGATAACAATAGAACCCAACTCAAGCTACAACTGTAATGTCCCAAAGATTATGAGTTAATTTTCACTTTAAATAATATACATAATGTGTTATATATTATTCATCATAACATTGCATAATTGTGGAGTTGCATTGATATATATTAGTGTGAGTATGTTTATGTATGGAAGATATTTATAAGTTGTAAATGTTGCATATTATGCTTATTAATATGTATAAGTGTAGTATGTAAATATGTATAAGTGTAGTATGTAAATATTTGTTGAGAATGCGTTTGTTTGGTAAAAGGAAAAAGTTGTAGGACAACCATGGGTCATTTGAAAATAGTGTGTTTGATAGTTTGTCCGACGGTTTGAGCCGCCAGATAAGTCGATAGACAAGTGGTTCCAGGGAATGTGTTTTTGGCCAAAACTCGAAAATTTTCTATGTATTTTTTCTATATCTGGAGGGTGTCCGATGGGGTGTTTGTTGTTGGGTAGCCAACGGACAATTGACTCAGAATTATTGGACTCGATAGACAACATAGTCCTTTTTGACTTTTAAAGCTCTTTTGACTCACTTTTATCCCATTTTCGGCCAAAAGAAAAAGATAAAGAGAGAAAGAGTGTGTGTATGGTGAGGGGTGAAAATGTGGGGTTTGAACTTCTTGGCTTAATTCTATCTATGTTGAATATTTTTGTATATTTGACTTCGTTTTTGTTAGGGCTTCGAGCTTAGGTCAATTTTGTCTCTTGTGTTGTTCATTCTCGATACCTCATTTTTCATGCTTCTATTGTACATCGAAGCAAAATTGTTTTTCTTGTTTCCTATTCTGTATAGATCATGTTTATACCTAGGTTCGTGACAATTTAAAACCGTTTGCTAGATCAATTTGTGTGTCAAACATGACAACCGATTAGGCCTCCACTCAAATCTGACCAAACACGTACGCTATTGCCCTAACTTTATACTCAACATCACAAATGTCCCCAAGTTAAACTCCTAGTTATGACTCCTAACGTTTTGTCTTTGTGCGATGATAGAGACATTAGGCACCAGTTCTGTTATTTGCTAGTATCCAAACACAAAAACATAGTAGATGGTTAGGGTATTTTCTGAGTAAAGATAGCATGCTCATCGATTTAATAAAATCCAAGCTTAATTGAGAAAATATAATAGCTACGAATAGTAAAGAAAAACATCTTATTAGGGAAAGAAAACTTATCGCCTTGCTACTTTTATCGTCACACTGTATTCTTACGTTGATCAAAATTTGCCATGTGTCACCATGCCATATCGCATATCGCCACGACCAAACATGTATCATCACGTCACACATAACAATTACAACTTAAACATACTGGGCCCTTGAATAACACGTTGGGGAAAACACTCCACACCCAAGAAACATACTCCAAGACTTCATGCATAAAGATTTTCATATAGGTGATCCTCCACACCCTGAGTTTCGCGTAAGATCAAAGTAGTACTTAAACAAAAGTTTGTCTTCTGCTTCGAAACAAAGCCCGTATAACCCTTATTTTATCAAAACAATTTTTCTCAAATCGTAATCGGCCACATGGCCATATTTTCTTTCATAAATTTGTCCTTGACAAAAATGGCCCTACACAACCCTTATTTTTCACAAAATGCTATACAGTGTTCCCCAACACGCATTCATACACATACGACAACCACTTCAAAGGATACATACGCCACACACTTGCATCTTCATACACATAATGCCCATCACGTTATGGCTTCGCATACATAGAACTCATCTGCCAGAGGCCTTTCCAAATTTTGCACTATCATCATACTTCATAGCGCATGCCAGAATTTTTTACTATCGTCATACTTTATAGCTCATGCCAGGTTACGTCACTTGTTACAGTTCATTGTGTATTTATTCTAAAATGCCGATGCTTGCGGTATTCATATGAATACTTATGAATGCAACTTATACATAGTATTTACAATATAATATTCATATAGGTCTAGATTTACCTCATTTCGTGGCTCACCATACTTATGGTTGAATGCCTCCAAATACTTATATACACTAGGGTTTCACACATCCTTCCATACTCAAATTCTATTTTAGGTTGATAATGTCTTGTCGGGGTACGCCAATTATTATTTAAATTAGACCCCATAACCATGCAACTATTCCTACAAGGTTTTTATCGAGATTTCGCTTTACACATTCAGTAAGTCCTCGTTCTTGTCTAATTTTCTTCACTACTTAGTACCTTATCTTTTCTCCATCAAGTCAGTCTCATAGTCTTCCGTCAGTTGGGATTGTAAGTTTTAATAGTAGTATAAGGGGGGAAGGGTCGTTGTTCTGAATCCCCACACGTAATTATTCGAAAGTTATATCCAACTCGCAAGACTTCACTATACGTCCATCTTACATCCGTACTCGTCTCAAGGGATCGTCGTCAATGCAATTCTCTTTAACAATCACTTCCTCTTTGCCAAAGTTTCTTTATTTGGGGTACATCTCTATTATTTCATAAGTGTCTGAATTTCATCCATGTCGAGATATTCATCGTACTACAAGTTCTTTCCTTCTAAAGTCTCTATAACTATCCGTCTATTGCAAAATTTTCAATAACTATTGGTACCGTAAACGAGGTATAACAACATCTCTATTTCCTCTCTTTCTGTTAATATATGTGTAATGTGCTAATAGGCATGTAGTGTCAACGCCTACCGTCATGTCTTACGATTCTTAATTTATGAAAGAAACTTTAAATACTGTGAAATCTTAAAGATCGCTAGATTTGCTTAAGAAATATCGTATCTATACCTGATTTGTTGTCAGACATGTCATCAAAAGACTATTAGCCATGCACGTAATGTCACCATAGTTATAACACTACAAAATCTCTTCTGTTCAGAGGTCAAAATGGGTTCGATACTGTGAATAAGTCATATGCAAATCATTTTCTTAGTTGTCAGAGAAAATAAGACGACTGATAGGCTGTAACAGTTGGTTGATTTGTTCTGTCTCAAAGAAAAACTCAAGTTTTCATGCGTTATCTCAAGGGCATTACTTGGATTATGATCTTAGAGGTCACAAGAAGACCGAATCATCAACATGCATAGCCACTACTTCAAGATTTTCCTTACGCTTTCCAAGGATTGAGGTTGAGATGGTTTTATTGCCAAATTCTTTTACAAAAATGATGTTCAAGGCCAGTAAGTTTACACACAAGCTAGTATTGTAGTACTTCCAACACTTCTTCAAATTTCAAAAGTCGAAATGGGTTTAAACCTAAAAATCAAATACATGCAAATCAATATTTGGGTATGTCCGTCAGAATCAGTCAATTGATAGGAGGATATCAGTCAATTGATTCCCCTTGGTCTGGTTAAAACTCAAGTTTTCAAGGTTTAAAATAAGGTCATTACCTTTAGTTCATCAAGAATGAATGTAAGGAAGCTAAAAAACATACATGCACCACATTTCTTTAACCTATTTTACCAAATAGATGTCACCTCTTGTCAAAAATGCGATAAAACTAGTCATTGGTCACAAATTAGTGATTTTAATTTACTATAAGCCATTACATGTGAGATTCAATATGAAATTTCTAAGGTGGTAGAGGTGGACTTACCATAAAGTCAAAGTTTGGTTCTATAAACACTAACATGAGAGCCGTAGAAGCTAATTTGCTTCAGTTATAGTAAGAACTTTGTCTAAGCTAATACAATTTCTCATCTATTTCCTCTCATTCTCCATTCTGTCCTACTCTCTCTCTTCCTATATGTGAATATAATGTGTAAAAATAGTTGAATTTTGTAGCTTTTAGTAGGTTTTTTTACCGTGGTGAGGGGCTTAACACGTGGTTGGATGCATGTTATCTTTTCTTTCCAGACGCATATCAATCGACTAGTACAAAAAATCAATCGACTAATTTTCTAAGGCAAAACATTTTTTAGATCTTTACATATGTACCATTGGTAGGAGCAATTTGATTTCCTTAAAAAGGGAAACGGGGTTGTACTTATATCAAATAGTGTGAAAAGCATCGCACAAGGCTCAAGAACACATGCAAAGATCAATCACCAAGGGTTTCAATGTTTTTCTCGTGTTTCTTTCTTTTTCTCTCTCTGATTTTCTAAGTTTATAGCTGTGAAAAATAGTTATCACACTGATACAAACGAGTTATATATGCTGATATAAGGGAATGGTGTCAAAAAAATAAATAGCAAGCGTGGAGAGTATTGACACCCGACCACACCCTGTCAACAGCTCGCATACCCTATCGACACCCTCATTACCCAATGACAGGGTGAAGGCATTACAATATTGACCCAAATAATTTTAACAAGAATCATCATATATGTTACTGGTGTATAAAGTTTTTGTAACATAGAACTTGAGATGAATCTTCATTTCCCCTTATAACTGTAACATTAATCAAAGTAATTTCCTGTATATATATTCTGAAACATTTCTTATTAATTAATAAATGATATTATTCTCCCTCTGATCGGAAGAACCATAGTGCAGCTAAGTAATAAGTTCAACATCTTTAGGAACTTTTGTATGTATCATCTATGTACACAGATGAACAATTTACCACATATCGAATTTGTATAAGAGTTATCATGCCTTTTATATAAAAATAGATTACTTACTCAATGCAGGCATGTCTAGAAGTAGAGAATACTCATATTTCATATTGTTAAACACCAATCTTTAGGCATGTTTTGTGCCTTATAATTATGAAATTGAACAACTCCAATTGTTAATTTAGAGGCTTGCCAACAGCTTCAATTTTTTTTTATATGCTTAATGTAGTTAAGTTAGTTAAACCATAATATAATTAAACCATTTTTTTACTTTGTTTAGCCATTTCTGCTTTTTCCAAAAATCGAGGAAATATATAGATAACCAAAATTTGAGTATCTTATAATTATACTTCCAAATTATTTTTGCTCCACAATAATGACATAATTAATTAATTTTAAGGAGGTGAATGAGTCTGCCTCTCCCTCAATATTCACTAAAACTCATATCTAGGAGTAGCTCTAATATGTCAAACTATGGCCATATTTAGGCTAAGTGTCTGCAACTACTATCATATCACCATCTTTAACCGCTCACATTCTACCATTCGCACAAAAGAATGTAGCAAAACTGATCGGAAGGGTCCTTAGACTTATCATATTTATTTCCAGTGCCAATTATGCAAAAATGGTGATTATCATAAATAAATTCATTTCCTCTCAATTGAAGTCATAAATTAAATCTCAATATATATATAGCTAAAGCATAATTATTTATTAGCCTAAATAAGTCAGAGGGTTTGATTATTCACCGTTCAATTCTTATGGATATGTTGGTAAATATTTTGTAATCCAATCAACCATCCTGAATTCGCTTCATCTAGTTCATACTTTTAACCTGAAAAAAATGTCTCAAATAAATATTAACTCAATTTCAATGATAAAATTAAAATCCAAAATTTTTACAAAAAATACTTTCTTTTTATTTTGCACCATTGTGTTTGGGTAAGTCGAATAGAGCATAAAAAAAAATCAATACGCTCTTACAAAGATAAAACCAAATTTCTTGAACTTGGATCCATCTTTTGAATTTCATGGGTTTTCATGATTCCATCAATTATTTTCTGTCAACATATTATAAAATTTTCAGCGAAAAAGTGATACATGGCCCGGAAGCTCCACTATAAGTTATGTTCATGGAGTAGTATGATACTGCCATATTTTTAATCTGAAAATATTACAAATCAGTATTTAATTTAATATTGATAAAAACACTGAATTAAAATATTTTACAAAATAATAAAATTAATTCTCTTACATCCACGTGCCTGTAGCTTTGGGTCACCAACGTAAGCAAGAAATAAAACATCACAGGGACTTCAGTTCATTTGCTAAGCTATGGTCCATCTTCAAACACAAAAGTCAATCTTTCGTGTAATTGGCAAAACTGATATGGAAATTTTCTTTGAACTGAGTTGATGGAAAGGGTCCAATCTAATTGTACGGGCCATTACATATTGTCTCTCTTCAAATTATAGAGATGAAAGATAATGCTTTTCTCTATTTATTTTTTCTTCAGGAATTCACGTTTGGCTAAATTGAAGGACATCAATTTTTAGCACCAAAGGCTTCGCTATACTTACAAAATCATTACAGGTATATAATGTGTTCCTTTCATCATAGACTACCATGGCTATAGATATTTATGATACTATGGTATAATTTTTTATTCAGAAATTCAATATATACATCTTTATCATTTTATAAATTTTTTAGTTGAATTTGAAAATATTTTCCTATATAGTCTAAAAAATATTTAGTATCAGTGGTAGAGATTCGTGCTGATAATATATTGTGAATCATGTTAGAAACTAATATAATAATTTGCAAGAAAGTAAAATAGGAGGTTAAAAATTATGTGGTTCAACTTCAAATTAAAATAAGTTTAACTTGGGCCTAGTTTATGAGATTAATACCGATATATATTTTTATTTATATAAATAGAGAGATTATAACATGGTATAACCCAAAAAATTTTGATCAAAGTAGATCTATTTTCACTTTTATTTTATCTTTTTTCTGTGCATTATTTCCAGGCTTTCTCACTTTTTCTGATTTCTTTGTGCACTTTCTTTCTGCACATTCTCTGCACTCCCTAACCGTTGTTTCTTCTTTTTCTATTAGCCGAGAAATTTGTAAATTATAAGTTAATGATGGTAGGTCATGCTTGCAAAACGTATAGCCGATAAATTAAGCTCTGTCATTGTATCGGTTACTGTAAAATATCATATCACTAATAGTTGATAACAAAATCGATTTAAAACAAGTTGTAATTTCTGGTTTTTTCTCTTCTTAATTAATTACACTCAACCGTTTCCAAGTGAGTTAAAACCGGACTGGACCGACCGGTCCGACCAGTTCAGTTAGGAACTAGCTCTTAATCTGGTTAGAAAGACCCTCAAAATCGACCATATACAGAATTTGTTGAAAACCGATTAAAATCGACCTCAAACCAGGAAAACCGATCAAAATTGGCCACAAAACCAGTAAAACCGATCTGAACCAATTTTTTTTTTTTTTAACTTATGGTTGTGTACTTTTGAATGTTATATATTGAGTTATGACATTT
>MKEJ01101003.1:0-11868 GCA_001753735.1 Embelia ribes | reverse complement strand
CCCTCAGCTTACATATTTTAAATCATGTTTGTAAGTCCTTTTCTCTCCATCGATCTCTCTTCATCTTTCCAATCGAAAAATTTTCAAATTATATATATATATATATATATGATAGATGGAGATTTTAAAAAATTATACATAATATTATATATATCTATCTCTCTTCATCCTTTCAATCGAAAAATTTTCAAATTATATATATATATATATATATATATATATATATATTATGTATAATGCTCTTTGCTTGCTCCACCAGTGTCTCATACATAAATATACGAAGATTATAAGTGTGTGTGTGTTTTGTTTTGTTTTGTTTGTTTTTTTTTTTTTGGACAATATTAAGAAGCTAACAATTAAAATGATGTGATTTTTATACGCGGTGAAGGTGAGAGTGTCAAATCTTGATCGTGATGGATGTATTTCTAGGATCAAAAAATCCATTTTCCAGCTTAAAGGTACTAGTTAAATTTTGAACAATGATATACGTACAAAAAATATGAATATCCCCTCTCAAATTATAGGAATGACTACATCTAGATATCGTTCAATACCCACAATGGTAATCAATGTCCTCTTCAATCCTTTTCTCCTAATAACATCCCATGTATGATTTTAGGGGTTAAAGAAATTGAGATTGGCATGGAAGAACAAAAGGTTACCGTGAGAGGCTATTTTTTGGAACAGAAGAAGGTGCTCAGAGCTATCAAATGCGTTGGAGGAGAAGCCGAACTCTGGCCATATCTCTCGGATCACTCTCATTTCTCTTTGCTTTATAAGCACAAGACTAGTACCGTTACCAACTATCATTACGACACCCCAAAGAACTTTGCTCCTTCTCATATGCATGCCTTTGTCCACCTCCAATCACTTTCCTCGAGCGCAGCGGTTGAAGGCGGGCATGCTATCCGCCCAACAAATGGTTGTTCAATCATGTAAAACAATGTTTTATCTTAATGGTTGAACGAGGATTCCCTATATGAGTAAATTTTCTCTAAGAAAGTTAAATTATTTTCTTTAAAAATGGCCTTTCTTTATTATTCTTTGTGCATTACGTGAGTAACATGTTTGAATGGGAAGTATGAATAAATGATATCATTCAAAGAATTAAGAAGATCACTCAAAATCTTTAGTGAATTTCATGATGCTTGGAAAGGCTTAGAGAAGCTTAAGGCATAGTTTAGCTATATTGTTGTTTATTAAATTCGTTCTTATTTTTAAAAGTTGATTTTAAAAACAGGTGTCAAATAAGTGATTTAGTCAATAATTATTACATATTACTTTGAAAACTAGAGTGGTTGTAAAGGCCGATTCTTTCTTTTTCCTTTAAACTTTATCAGTTTGTTGAAGTCCGGTCGACTGATTGAGGACTCGGTCGCAGACTTGCGTTCAAACTAGCGGTAAACAAGAATTTTGATTCGTAAACAAAATGATGTAGTTCATTTAGCTATATTGTTGTTTTTTTAAATTCGTTCTTATATTGATTGTCATCAATTGGGTTAGTTGGCCAACAAGGGTGGTCATTCCAGTGTCCACCAATTCAGGTTGTTAAAATGATTACTTTTATTTCGTAAATTGCGAGCCCCAAATCATTCTTATTTTATTGCAGTTTCCATATAACTACAAAGAGAAAAAGAAGGGTTTTGCAATCAAAATCCACCAATTAAAGG
Organism: Embelia ribes; assembly: GCA_001753735.1. NCBI lineage: Eukaryota > Viridiplantae > Streptophyta > Magnoliopsida > Ericales > Primulaceae > Embelia > Embelia ribes. The sequence goes on along the minus strand of MKEJ01101003.1, from coordinate 10,198 downwards.
TAAAATTAAATTTTGCACTCAAAGACAATCTAGTACTTATTTCGTCCAACTTATTCAGTCCATATTATTATTTGGGATACCTAAAATTATTTTCCACTTCCAAAAATAGATTTTACTACAATTGATAACTTTACTAAATTGTCTTATTTAATGTGTTTTGTAATTTTATATGTTAATATTCTATATTTGACAATGGTATGCCCCCGAATCCCGAGAGATCCGGGTACGCGGGTCTTAGAAGATAATATAAAACTTTACGTTGTTGGCCTCAGCCAAAAACTACCCGAAATGCCCAATCTTCATAATGCAACAACATAATATATATATTTACAAACAAACTCATATATCTCAACATACACATTTTACAAGGCTCAAGAGCATTTTAAATAGAGTTAAAAGAATAACTTGGCTCCTGATAGAACATGTTCGTATAGCCTTTACATGCGTCAAAACTATACATACATATACCAAAAGATGCACTCCTTCCTGACTCCTATATGGAGCCTCTTCGAACATGTACAAACTGAAATTGTTCTAGCACTAGGGGCGCCATCATCATTAGTTGTACAGTTGACAAGCAAAAGGTAGATGGGATTAGTTATGAGAAGTATTCCAATCGATCTACTAAGCATTGAAAATAAAGATCAAACCATGATTCAGCTACTCAAATTTGCTTTAAAATTAATCACCACATATACTAACCATACTAGAATTTCTTCGATCAATAGATATTATCAACTCAATATTACACCAACAGCAGAAGCCAATTATGGCCCTAAAGTTGTGGGAACCATCTCAGAATCCCAAGCATAAAGGGACCAACACAAAATCCCTACAGACTATGAGACCGTCACAGAATGCTAAAGAATAAGGGACAATCACAGAATCCCTGCAAACTATAGGACCGTAAAAAAATCCCAGATTATAAGGGACTGTCATAGTATTTCTGCAGACTATGGGACCGTTACAGAATTCCAAAGAATAAGAAACCATCACATAATCCCTGCAGACTATAGGACCATCACAAAATTCCAGAGAATAAAGGACAGTCACAAAAATCCTATAAGCAAATAATAATTCAAAACCACCAACACCGATATACACTCACCACATGTACAAATACCCAACTACTTAATGTAAATCATGCAACAAGAATTTCCAAATATAGGGAATCTTATACCTGATGCATAAAATGTATTTTTGAACCAATAACAAAACGTACTTATGCATACTATTTTCAACCGATAACAGAGCATACTCATACATGCTATCCAAATTAGTTATTAAGCCACCATATTATTACCAAACACCGTTATCCCTATAAATAGCATTTTATTCGATAACTCAAATATCCAAATTGTTAATTCAATTTCTATACATTGAATAATTTCCATAAATTTTCCTAGTTAGCAAAATCAATATTTTCTTCAAGAGAACATTTTCCACAAATACTAATAATTCTCCTTATATTTTAAACATACATAGGCTCTACACTTTATAAAAATTAAGCTTAATTTGTTTATCTTCCACATACGTATTATTCCATATGATACCCAATTACACAACTATATAAATTTTCATTAAAAGTTGCATAATTCACAACTTGGTAAAATACATTTTATTCTAGTACGAAACATGAAATTAATATCACATATATTACAAACAAAGAGTATGCAAAACTAATCGAGAGGCATACCGCTCGTAATTAACCCGTACCTGTTTAATTAGCTTTAAATAGGTCGAAAATGGAAATGTAACACTATTGTAACATGGCTGTCCTATTTAGAATTTTGCCAAAAGTCACCAAAAAGCGGGTTATCCTACATATAAGACGTTGAAAATCAACAATTTAGCTATGTTCTAGCCTATATGTATCATTTATGGAAGTATTTTAGAATTTTGAAATGAAAAACTAAGTTATACCTAAGTCATGGTACGTAGAAAGTAATGTAGAGGCTGTTTAAGAGCCTCGGGAACTGTCACGCCCCAATTCCAATAATCCGGAGACGCAAGAAAAAAGAAAATAAAAGATAAAAGTGGAAAGAAAAGAAAATGATATGCCACACCCCAACTCACATTGTATTAAAACTACGAACTTCACTTCAAGAAAAGATTTCCTACTAAAAAACAAGCCAAAATCATTTTTAAATTTGTTCTAGAAAATGAGTTGACATATAGGTCATTACAGTTGTCATATACTCAATAGTCAACATATATGCATAGCAGTCGACATATTTACCCTAAAAAAGAATCAAAACACATTGGAATAAAATATAATAATAGCAGTCGACATATAGGGCATATCCGTTGACATATAGCCTAACAGTCGATATATATATCCTATAAGTCAATATATATCCATATACACAACATCAACTACAAAGTAAACTTCCACGTTTACAAATACAACTTCCAATAAAGCTACGTGCTTGTACAAAAATGATAAGTACACGTTTACAATACTTATCGAATCCCCAAAAATAATCCTACACAACTTCACTAATACCTCAACTAGAAATACACCATGATTTATTGAGGCAACACTGCAAAATAGAACATCAAAAGTATATAGCTACAAAAACATGTACATATAGCACATTCGAGCCCCTCAAGGATGTCCATCACCAGCCTCCACATCTACAATACAAAATGAACAATAAATATGCAAAAGAAATATACGAGTTAGCCTATCTAATATCACGATAAGAATGATGTTGTGTGGTGCCTTAAGTGTACATCAATGACAAGAAATAATGTAAGTATGTATGTGATACAAATGCAATGCCAACACATATACGCACATATCACGACTACACCTTGCCAACACACCCCGCTACGATTCAAAGTATAAAGGTAGGACTAGTATCTCATAGAATTTTATAAAAGTTGGGCTATACTCTGCGTACCCTTTCTTACAACTTGATGCACTCCCGGTGTGAAGTCGATCATAGGCTCGACTCGTGCGTGCTACTAACACACTGAGCTGTCAAGATGCTCCCTACACAGGTTTTCCAATTTTTACGGTAAGGTGTTAGGCCTTATTCTTAATTCCTCCGCATATGAAAGGTCGATAGTTGGTCCCAAAAAGAAAGGAAAAATACTCAATCCCAATATGATGCAACACATAATGTTATTCTCGAAAATCACTTTTTTAAAACCTCCGCATTTACAATTCTCCGCATAAAAACATCATCGCTTTACATTACATTAAACATCGCCATCTCTTTTAAGTCATCACTTTCAAATCTTCACCTTTAAATCATTTACAATCTCGCATAATTTAGGAAACCTCACTTTTCAATGCCATGTTAAACATACCTCACCTAATCTTGATTGAATGCTACATATATCAACATAATTGAAAAAGTACGCCCACATATGCTTGAATACTTCACAATTAATATAAATAATCACAGTAATTAAAATAACAATACTAAACCAAGCACGCAAACCAAGATGAGATACATACGTCAAGTTACACATACAAACTCATGCTTATATTATTATTTTATAAACTACTCGTATCTTTCATGTAGGGGTGTCAAAATGGCCCGTGCGATCTAATACCCTACCCGGATCCTACCCGGACTTGTCGGGTCCAGACCTAGCCCAGGCCCATCGGGTTCAAATTCGTACCCTATTCAAACCACTTTTGGTAGGGTCCGGGTTCCCTCATATTTCCTCTCATCCGACCCTGGCCCGTATCAACGGGTAGGCCTGAGGCCCGGACCCACAGCCCGCTGAAAATTTATAAATATATAAACAGAAAATGCGGGATCTGAACCCGGACCCGGACCCAAATCCAAAGACCCGCTATACTTCGGGTAGGGTATGGGTATAGGCTATAAGTCCGGATCCGGACTTAACCCGAAGACTAACGTGGACCCAGGAGAGCCTACCCGAACCCGAAAAAATAGGTCGGACCGGGCCAGTCCGGATCAATTTGGCTGTCCTATATTCACATATACCATCCATACTAATTCGCTAAAATAAACATATTTATACACCATGGAGGAACAAAATTTAATTTTTCTATATTACTATGATGTTTTGGGCATCGTGGTCCCTTCAGAGTTTTGACTACTACATTCATTTATTCTTTTGGCAGACATCTCACCATTCCACTCACGGGAAAAGAAAACCAAAAACACAAGAAAAGAGCCACCCATGTGCAAACCCACATTTTACTCCAAAAAACGGTGGCACCTTTATTTATATAATAATAATAATAATAAATAACTAGAAACTACTGGATTAATCAAACACTATCCACAAGCACATTTCAGAGAAAATTGGGAAATATAACTATATGCTTTATTCTACTTATTCTCACAAAAAATTTGTCACAATCACATTAATATAAAGTTTACTTCCAAAAACTTATTATTTCCATGCTAATATTTTTCAAAAAATAGATTCAGAAGAAACAGAAATAACAATTGGAAACCAATCAATGCTTCAGCAATTAGTAGAGTACAATTTAATTGTAGTGTTCTTTTTGCTTTTCATATTACAAGATAATATATGAATGCAAACAATTTACACAGATCATATGATGACAAAGACAGCTACGAGTTAATATGCAATCCAGCAAATTCCAATCTAAATATTTTTTTAACTTTCAATCAAGTAGACACGGAAAATAATAAAAGAAGTTAAAAAGCAGATTCCACCAACAGACCACAACCACCAAACAAAGCTCAACGGTCAGAACATCACATATAAAAGATTCAGTAATTATGTAATAGACGACGCCCAATAAATACCAAGGAGAGAAAAAAAAAATCACCTCTATATATAAATCAGGAAAAATAATTATAAAAAAAAAAAAAAAAAAAGATTCTGGTATCTGAACTCACAAAAGCAAAACCCATCTTTACAATTGAATCAACAATGGAGCGAAAAAGGAAAACAGTGATTTCGAAAACTAGCAATTGGTTTGTCACCAACTCCCACTGAAGCCTCGGCCATCTTTCTTCATTTTCCCATCTCTCGCGTTTGCTGACCTTCGCTGCTTGAGCCAGACGGGTGCATACCGTATTCGCTGGTGGGTCCACTGTATTTACTGCTCCCGTACTCGGTGGACCCCAGAGCCATTTTTCTAAATTTCTTCATATCCTCGTTGTATTGGCTTGTGTCGTAGTCGGAGCTTCCATGAGAACTGTAGACTGTGCTGTGTCCAGGTGTGACACCTTCATTCAAGTCAGATAGAGATGCGTCTCCTTCTAAGGCCCGTACAACCTGCCAAAGTTTAGATTTCCTTGATCAAACATGGAAATAAGCCATAATATTTATTCAGTTGCTCGTTGGTCTCTAAAGATTTTCAAGTATAATATGAAATAGTAGACGATGGAGCAGAGTCCTAACTTCAAATTAAGTGGGAAAAAGAAAGCGTTTCATTTTAATCATTAAAAGAAACAAAAGGATCTGAATCAGAAACTCCATCAGTGAATTGGTTCCGAAATCCAAACAATCATCCCAAAGAAAGGTAGTATAATATAGGCCTGCTGAGCTGCTTAAGTAGAAGGTGAAGTAAAAATAAAATAAAATTGCAAACGTTGCTTGGCCTTCCCTAGAAAAAGGTTCCACTCTGAAGCCTAACATTCTTGGCTCAAGAACGGATAACATAGGCCTGGTGAGCTGCTTGGCTTATTCTTTAATAAATTATGTCCTTTCTAGTATTCTGCAATTATTTCTCATCAAGCATACTATCAGCATAGACTTATTTTGATTCCTAGATATGAGCAAACATCCAAGTTTTATTTGTAGAAACAGTTACCTGGCTCATTCGTGGTCGGCGTCGTGCTGAATGGCGAACACAAGCAGCAGCGCATGCAACCATGCGAGCCATCTCGTTATGATTGTAATCCCTTTGCAGCCGTGGATCAACAAGGGTGTCAAAGTTTCCATCTTCCAAAGCTCGTGTAAGCAAGGGCCTCGCCTACCATAAAGTCGATATATAAGCCATGAGAATGGAAAATATATAATCAAGTAAGCCAAAAATAGCATGAAGGAAAATTTTCTTCAAAAGAAGCTACTTAAAAAAGTTCAAGAAAATCAAAACATTCATAACTTTAACTTGGAAGGAAAAATAGTTCTTTCTTAAGTGAAAATACTTGCCCAGTCCACCAAGCTATCTTCAATGTAAGTTTGATTTGAGTCAACAGGTCGACGACCAGTAATCAACTCCAGAAGCATAACTCCATATGAGAAAACATCTGACTTATCCGTAAGTTTTCCAGAAGCGGCATATTCAGGAGCCAGGTATCTGAAAATTGAAGGCATTAACTAACTGGTCAATTGCATTTAATAAGGCAGTCCATAGAGTAGGAAATAAAAATAAAGATCTTCTATATTGAGCACATATTGAAGCTTGGGACACAGGTTCTTAAAAGAATTGGGCACAAAAAATAGCTACAGTAGTGCTGAACACAGATACCGAGTCTAGATTTCTTCTTAAGCACTGGACATAGTCAAAGCAAAATACATCAGACATGAGACATTTTCTTACCCAAAGGTTCCCATAACTCGAGTTGAAACATGAGTATTAACATCAGAAGAAAACTTGGCAAGTCCAAAATCTGCAACCTGAAAAGAAAATTAAAATGTAAATAAATAACTTAAAACAGGTAAAGAATTCATACATTTCAGCCACTTCATTAACATATCAGGGCTGAGTTTACAAGATTAAAAAGCAATCCCTTCCTTCTGAAAACAAGTTTAACAAAAGACCCCACCAACCACATCTCAATGTATGAAGCAAAAAGGCAGAACGCAAAATCAACGAATGAGATAAGGACAATTAGGAAGAAAATGGAGCGGCACTTTGGCTTAAATTTTCATACTTCCTCGGTGCTTAACTTAAAGCAAAGAATTTTTACCTTTGCCTCGAAGTTAAAATCCAATAGTATATTAGTTGCCTTAATGTCTCGATGTATAATCTTAGGATGACCTGCAGATACAGTTTATTCCTATAAGAAAAACCAATAATTATGTGATGGGAAACAAGTATACGAGTAAACAGTACTTACAGTCCTCATGTAGATATGCAAGTCCCTTTGCAGACCCAAGAGCAATTTTCAATCTTGTGTTCCACTCCATTGGAGGTCTTCCCTTTCCTGAAATATTTCACGCCTATCAAAAATGTCTCTTCATGATTGTTCCAACATTGGCAACTCTATGGTCTTTCATTGAAATTGCTAACAAATACAGCATAGGTTTCAAGAGCATTCATCAAACCGCTGTCTAAATATGAGTAAGTTTTGTAATCTATCCATGTGGGGTTTTTCATTGGCAGGACCATAATGGAATAGCCCAAATAAGTCCCTTATTTATTTCATTTTTAAGCTCCAAACAGCACTTAGGACTAATCCTTTTGGACTATTTCAACTGCAAAAATGGAACCAATCTATCCTGAGGGGAGGTGGGATCAATTATCCCAGAGTTCAGTCTCCACTGCTTAGACGTGTGTATCCTCGTAAACACTCTATAAAATTTAGCACCAAGACTGACAGTCTCGGATTCCTAGTCCAGTCCGCTAACAATTTAGTCTTGTGAAACAAACTCCCAATTAGTCTAACACACAATAACATATAATGATATAAAGAAGACAAAGGAGCTCACCATGCAAGTAAAACTCTAAGGTGTCGTTCGGAACAAACTCATAAACAAGCAGCCTCTGGGATCCGGTGATGCAATACCCGACTAAGGAAACTAGATGTTTATGATGAACGCGACTAATGATCTCCACCTCAGCTTGAAATTCTCTCTCCCCTTGACCGCTTCCTGCTTTCAGCTGCTTAACCGCTAACTCTTTCCCGTTCGGGAGAACTCCCCTATGGACATACCCAAATCCTCCTTGTCCGAGCAAATTGGCATTAGAAAAACCATCTGTTGCCATCGCCAGCTCATTGTATGTAAATGTACTCTTTGAGAAGCCTAGGCTCATGCCAGGGGAAGGAGATGGGTGAGCTTCGCCGCCAGAATGGTTGGATCCAGAACTGCCACTGCTACTTACATAAGGCTGTTGCGGCCGTGGTAGGGAGGGTCACACCGGCGAGTGAGGCGGCCTTGAGGCGTATCCGGGCGGAGGATTAACTTTGGGCGGGATTGTAACCACGTGATCACCCACTGGGGGAGCATTTTGTTGCCATTGCTGGGGTGGCCGACCGTAATAATCATCTGATGTTTATCAACAATACCGTAGAGAGTTAGCAATCTGAAGTATTTGAGACGGATAGTTTAAATGAAATTGGTACCGGAACATAATTTTGTCTAGTACATGCATTCATACTTGATATGGAAGTAGTAAATCTGCAATATGGCAACACTTAATGGGTGTTTCATTCCCATGATTCACTAAATGCTCTCCAACTAGGTGTCAACTGGATTATGTACGTACAGAATTATATATTTGTAACATTACTTGAGTAGAATAAAGTATTGGCAAGGAGGAGCAACAAATTAATTTGATTTGAAAACCAAAAATAATTTGTATCATGGAATCTAAAACATTGATCAAAATGCTGCATTAGTTCCTCCTTTTTTTTTTTGAAGGGTACAAAGATGTATATTTTTTATTGTCAGCAACTACAAAGACAGATGCGTGCAGGCACTTCAATTTGTCAATAATTAACAGTTAATCTCAAGGGGCTTTTGACCCCAAAAAAAAAAAGAATTTACGAATAAAATATTTCGGAAATAATTTTATTATTTTATTTACAAAATTATATTTTTTATGCGTCAAAAATTCATGCTTACGTTTAGGAAAAGTGTTAGATATACACTTTTTCCCAATTTAATTGATGAGAAATTGCTTCCAGCCAGATAAATAAATAACTAGATAAATAATGCAATGATAAAAGTCAACATATAGCAATTTCCTATCTGCCCCTTTTAATTTTGACTTTTTATTTTTTTTTATATCCCGAGTTAAACATTCTAAACCCACAAAAAGCCATAAAAAGAGACAGCCAGTTATGGTGTGCTATCCAACATGCAACAGCAGATAATTTTTACCATTTTATTTGGCAGGAAATAGTCAAGATCAAGATTTGATAATTTTTTCCATATTTAACATCTCTTACCAAATTTTTTTAAACCACAAGCTTTTGCCAGATCTACACACTAATGCTAAATCAAAAAAACAAAAACAAAAAAAAAAACATAGAAGCTTAAACTAAAATGCAAGAACCAACTTGTGAGAGCATTCACATCCATTAAGCTAGCAAATTTAGCCAAGCGAAAAATACCACATTGTTCAATTTTTAAAATTCTCTAATCAACTATTCTAGACATCAGATTGACTATAATCATACGCTTTTATATGATTCTTTGTTTTTATTTAGATTGAGGGGGCGGATACAGGAATAAAAGAATAAAGGGTCCTCAATGTCAGAGAAAATTATAAAGAGTCTAAATTTCAATTACACGGGCCCAATGTTTTAACACTAAAATATAATATATAAGATTGGAATTTTAAAATTTTGGGGACTTAGCCCAATGTTTTTGCATATTTCATCCCCGCCTCTATCGATAATCAAGGTATATTTAAAATTAATGGGATAACCATATTCATTTAGTTTTTATATTAAATTAGAATAGAATTAATAAATCCTCAAAAATAGCTTGAAATGTGTAGGGAAAAAAATTACCCTTAATGCCATGAGGTGGTTGTGGTGGTGGTGTAGCATAGTAGTAAGGTGGCTGCTCCCTTCTCTTTTTCTTCTTACAGCAAATAAACAAAATCGAAACAAATATCAAAATCACAACGCCGCCCATGACAATCCCAACCACGGGCGACGTCGATATCCCCGACGAGCTCGACGGCGGCGAGGCGGCCTTCGGAGGCGGCGGCGGGGAAGATGAGGACGACGACGACGGCGGCGGAGGAGCAGATGAGGAGGAGGAGGAAGAGGGCGGCCGAGGTAGGGGAGAGGTCGACGGAGGTGGGGTAGAGGGAAGCGGCGGAGAGGGTTCCGGAGCTGGGGGAGGCGGCGGGGAAGCTGCCGGAGTGATTGGCGCAGGAGGAGAGGAAGCTGACGGGGGTTGTGATGCGGCCGGAGGGGGAGAAGTGGTGCCGGTCGCCGGCGGGGAGGGGGAAGGGGCCGGCAATGACATTGTGGACAATCTCTCTCCCCTCTCTCTCTCTCTCTCTCTCTCTCTGTATCGGTGCTTATGTATGTATGTATATCTCTTA
>MKEJ01100994.1:0-20537 GCA_001753735.1 Embelia ribes | reverse complement strand
AAATGGAAATAGGCCTATGTATTGAGACGCACAAAAAAGAAAAGTGAACCTATATAAATGGGACGGAGGGAGTATATAACACATTAAGTAATTATATTTAATTTAGCTTTCTACTTTACAAATCCCATCTCTTGTGAGAATTTTTGTTATTTTTTCTCGAAAACATATATAATTTTATTCAAAGAGAATTTATTCGGAACTAGACTCACAATTTGTGAAACAAATACAAATTTCCTCTTAGTTTCAATTTTTTTCATGTTAAAATGTTTTCAATGAAAAACAAAAATGTTTTCAGCAAGCAAAAACTGATTATTATATAATGATTGATGTTTACCCATAGCGACTTCGTGGTCACCAAGTTCATTGTTGTCAACAAGTACCTTAAAAATAATTTTGTGTTGTTATATATTAAGCATCTAACAGAATTCTAAGATATTAGGTACTCGGTTAGGGTTGTGTTGCTTGATAATACTCTTTTGGAGAGGCAGTGAAGGAGCTTTTAGTATTTCACTTGTTTAGCATTGAAATTTTATTAATAGACTATACTCTTGTTTTGTATAACGTAATCTTAACTCGTTACGAGTAGAAATAATCATGCATCGTCGTGAACTAATTTATCGCGTGAAATAGGTGAGCCACACGGATTTTCATAATGTGATACGAACAATTTGCCTTCTCTTCCAAATATGTGTCCCACAAGTTTTGAAGGCTCGTAACGATTTTTGTTTAATTTCTAAAAATTTATTACATGGAACGTGTTAGATTTTACTAATTTATATCCTTGTAATACATTTTTTATTTGTCTAGTTTGTCCTTATACATATTTATATATATATGAGTGGTACGTATATTATTTATCACCAATAATTGTTTATTATTTTTGTTATTTCCCAGACCAAGTGTACAAAGCTTGGGACCCCTAACACAAATAGGTTTCCCTCAATTATCTCTCAGACAGTCATATGCATGTCACAATTATGCAACAGTTTGGTTCGTGAGAATTGTTTATGCTGAGTAAGAACCCAATTCTCACTTTTAATTTTAGAATAATTAACAAATTTCTCAATTCATTTTTATGAATAATGTTGATGAGAAAGTAGCCTGACCATTTTTCTTGAAATGTGAGTATACATGATTTCTATATTGGTGAAATAAGCTACTATGGAGTTAGTTGTGAATAAGATATCTTTTTGTTTGGCATTTTATGACATTTATGATTCGATTGGAGTACAACTTTGTCTTGTATAGAAGATGAAATTGATTCCAAAATTATATTGAATAACCTCAACTACCTACTTTCGGGATAGTTTCTGAGCTAGGTCAATTTATGGAAAATTCTCCAAATGTGGATCTCAATTTGGGACAGACAAAAAAATAAAATAAAAAATAAAAAATCATTGAATATGTAAATATTTCATGGAGAATTATTGTTAATTTTTTAAAACTTATACGGTTACATGTTTCGTGAATGGCTGCGTTAGAAGCTAGTAAACAACTCGGAGATGGTGTGATTTATTTTTTCACATAACTTGAGAAAGTTTGTTTAATGTGATTAAAGGAAAAATTCAATTAATTTCCTAATATCCCTTTCATTCACAATATGAAAAGTTTTATTTATTTATAAGAATTCACATTATGTGATGCCATATATATTAGTAAATTAATCATTTAACTTTCTTCTCAATAAGGTACGTTTTCGAATTGCACAAAAAGAAAATCAATCAACTTACATAAACAAAGAAGACAAACACATTAAATACAGCAAACAACACTCCCATAATTTAAAAAATTCACTAAATATCACATATTTTAATATAATTCCTTTTTTTATATAATTGCAGCGCCCAATTATAATTTTTTCAATTCCTATAATAATTTATAGTTCGTTTGGAACTTTTCATTTGTAATTCACGGCTGCATTTGGTTCTTGGGATGGGAGAATTATCTGATTTTTCCTAAGCGGATTGAAGATTCTGAAAAAGGAATAGAGTCTAAATGCTTTAGACAAAATTATGGAGAAGAAAAATGATAAATTACTATATATATAAGAGGATAAAATCATAAAATAAATAACTGAACCAGTCGGACAAACATTTATTCCAATTATATGGAACAAAAGATAGTCACGTCTAGTTGCATCATACTACATATATTTAATGTCTTTTGTTTTGTACAATAATGTTTCTTTGGAATAAGTACCTTATATAAACTTTAGGGAAAATATCAAAAACACCCTTGAGGTTTCAATTTTTATCAATTTAGTCCCAAAGTTTCAATGTTTTTTAATTTCATTCGTCGAGTTCTGTTTTACAGTCAACAAGGTCCTTCTGTCAAATTTTCCTTTAGCTGTGAGGGTATTTTAGGTATTCAAACATAAAAAAGATAATAAAAATAGTAAAATATTTATTGGGTAACAGAGAATTGCGTTCTCTGTTGCTCTACGACTTCAGGTACGATATTACCATCTAAAAGTGTAAAAAAAAAGTGTCCTTTTCCTAAAAATGTATTTTATTTATTTTTTATTTTTTACTATGAATCTAGTCAAGCCAGTACTTATTTTTGTATTATTTCACTTTATATTTGATGCATGCATATTTTGTTACAAAATTGATTTGAATGTTCTAACAATCTATTAAATTTGCCCAAATATTGTAATCATGATTGACCAAATTTACGATTCCTGTGATCAAGCCTTTCTAAATTTGTATTCTTATGTTTATGATATTTGATAGCATAATCTGCTATATATCATTGCAAGTCCACCTCTTGAATAAGTGAAAAAGAACCAAAAATATATTTTGTAAGCATTTAAAAGAATGATAGTAATTTTTTAATAGTAAAAATTAGGAGCATATGAAAATTGGAATTATATCATTATGAAAGTGTTTGTTGGGAAAATTTGTATCCTATTTTAAGTCCATCTATTGAATAAATGAAATATTGGGATTATTACTATATATCTGAACATGTTATCTTCGATGCTAGGTATGGTGCTTCGTGACATTGTGGTTGGTTTATCAGGGGCCGAGTATTCCATTTTTGATAGGGAGTGTGACGCTTACACTTTAAATCACTTGCTATCGGATCATTGCGAAGTTGCCGTTGAAAATAACGAGATGCGCTTTGGGGACTTGATTCGGTTTTATGGAGTGGTTCCAGAGAGTGGAAATATTATTGCACTTAACTCGGATGAAGATTTTCGAAACTTCATATTATTGTACAAGGAGAAAGGTTTCTGAACATTGAAATTAAATTGATTCCTAAAACATCTCAGGTATCTCAACTGCAAAATTTGGTACGAAATTTTGTTGCGGAACCTAATATGGTATTTCCCATTGAAGTTCAAAATATTGAAGAAAGGCTCAATTCACTTGAGGGTGAATACACAATGACTGATAATGAGGGCAAAAATGAGAATTTTGAGATCTTATTCCCAAACTCTCATACTGATGAAGGTAGTATGAAGGACAATTCTAATAGCGATGATGAGTTTTCTAATATTGATTTAGGTGGTGAACGCGATAGGAATCATTCCGAAAATGAAGAAATAGGCTTGTCAAGGTTATCTAAGGAAATGAATGGCAACGAATTCAAGTTGGGTTCAATGGGACATATCGAATTCAAGGTTGGGGATGTTTTTGAATATGTTACTCATTTTCGGGAAGTATTGAGGGATTATACGATACAAGAAAACCTGATAGACTTAAAAATGACAAAAGAAGAGTCATTGTAAAATGCAGTATAGATGGTTGTCCCTGGAGGATACATGCATCTTTATTACCTGATAAATTCACATTTCAAATAAAGACGTACAATCCTAATCAAAACTGTCCAAGGAACTTGAGAAAGAACAAACAAGCAACATCAACTTGAATAGCTAAAAAGTTGGTGAAAGAGCTGAGGCAAAATCCAAATAAGCCGATTAAAGACATGGCTGAAGATTTGCACGATTTGTACCAGATTGAAGTCAATGATCAAAGGTTGTACCGGGCAAGGAAAAAAGGCAAAAAGAAGTTTGAAGGGGACTATGCTGGCTCATTTAACAAGCTGAGTACATATGCCGATGTTGTCATAGAACATAACCCCGGAAGCATGGCTATGTTGAGTTTTCAGGATAGTCATGTTATTGATTCAAAGGGAAAATTATCCGATCCTATATTTAAGAGATTTTTTCCTGCTTTCCCTACCCCACGCAATGGATTTCTTAGAGCTTGTCGACCATTTATTGGTTTAGATGGTTGTTTCTTGAAAGGAAGTTATACTCTTGGTGGTAACACTTGATGGCAATAATGGCATAGTACATTTGGCTATAATGGTGGCAGGAGGAGAATCAAATGATAGTTGAGGCGAGTTTTTAGAATTGCTTGATACATTTATTGGACAGTGTAGTGGTAAAAATCCGACTTTCATATCGGATAGGCAAAAAGGAATACTTGGCGCACTCGAGAAATATTTTCCTAATGCAAATGGTAGGTATTGTGCTATGCATATGCACAACAATTTCCAAGCCAAATTTTCGGGTATAAAAATGAGGTCGTCGTTTTGGAGTATTGTTAAAGAAACAACAGAAATTAAGTTCCAAAGAAAAATGGAAGAAATCAAAAGTGCTAATACTATGCCGGAGTCAATTAAAAGTGCTCATGTTTGTAATAATATGTGTGAGTCATTCAACAGTTGGTTGCTAAAAAATAGATCACAGCCTATCCTTACACTTATGGAGAGTTATCGTAGAAGGGTGACGAAGAGATTTAGTAAAAGAAAAGAAAAGGCATTACACTGGAAAAATGTAGTGACTCCAAGGGTTCAAGATCAACAAGAAAGATTCTAGAGCATGTAGGATGACTGTAGTTTGGGGTATGATTTTTGAAATTAAAGATGGGCCCATAAAGATAGCTGAAACCCCAAAAGCCCCTACCCTAAATGCCAAATCAGCACATTGGATCAGCCCATGACTGTTGGCTTAGTATCTTTAGCTAACAGAACTAACAAACTTTTAATCTGACGTTCATAAACAATGCTATCAACGTTAGTGCCCTATAAATAAATATTGCTTATTGCGAAGCAACCGAACCTTGGATGAGCCTATCGATATCGATTTGTACCCTCTTGGAGTTAAGAATCAACTTTTTAGACATTATAAGTTTTACGCGGTGGGTATATCGAATGACTTAGTTTGTGTGCGCGTTTACACTCTCGTTGGCCCCGACATTTTTATTTGCAATCCAGCTACGTGACAATTCCGCCAACTTTAACCTTTTGTTCAAGCTTTTTTTGCTGGGACAGGGTTTGGCTCTGTTTCTGATTACTCCTTGGCGAGGGTTCATCGTTTTGCACGTGGAAAGGCCGATACGTACAATATAAGCACGGGTAGTTGAAAAACTATCGATTTGAAGATTAGGGATGCCGATGCCCTCGTGGCTTACGAGAGCTTTGGATATAATGAAGCGATACCCGTAATACTAGATGGGGTTTTCTATTGGGGAACCTTTTGATGTAAGGAATCGCTTGTTTAGTGTTTAGATATTTGTAATGCAACTTATGACTTGATTGTTGGGGTGCAAAAATTTAATACAACCAAAATAACGATACTAAATTTAACATGGTTCAGCCAACTGTGCCTACGTCTACGGAGAATAGTTAAAATTTTATTAAAATCACTCAAAGAAGGATACAAAATTCTCACACAATATTATCACCCATCTCACGACTCTCACAGAGCAAATAATGCTCTCCTAACCCAGATTTATTTCACTCTCTGCTGTGTTTTGGTATATTGCTACACACACTTGGTGCCACATTTGATGTACTCACACACATGGTAACTCACGCCCTTTTGATGCACTAAACTGTTGCCTTTTATTCTCAAAGAATAAAGCATGAAACATGCCCTATCTTAACACGTAAAAACATGAGGAAGCTTAGGTGTGAATGGTCCCTCAACATGGCCCATCAGAGATAAGGACCCCTGAGGCTTTGGTCGACGTCCCAATATAATAGAAGTTCCAAATTTTGCAAAACTTGCAGAACTAAGAGGGAAAACTTGCAATGATTTTTTATCAGATATTGCCGGATATTTTCGGATCGAGCTCTGGGTCTTCAACTTGAGTGGGTGGATTCTCCAAAAATTGATGATATACCCCTGGGATGTGTGGGAAATGGTGTGCTTGTTGTGCGTGAATTGTCAGATCGGAAATAAAAGTTACGTTTTTATGATACTTCCTTTTGCAGATCTCCGACAATATGGCCGGTATGCATACAGAGTCGTTGCTTCCGGTTAACGAAACCAACGGAGTATCCAAAAAGGACATGCCATGACTTTCGTTTGCTTGACGAATTTTGAAACCTAAATTAATTTGCTTTTAATTAGAGAGATTTGATGAGTGAAACCAAAAAAAAAAATATTCCCTTGCTTTGTTTATATACATGATTGAGTACTTGTTTTCATGTTCTAAACTGCACATCCTTGTGTATCCTACGCAGTTAAAGGCAAAAGCTTTGATGAAAGTATGGCTTTTAAACAATTTATTAGTAATATGATTATACTTGTAAATTAGTACATTATGAAAAGAATGTGCATAAATCATAAACACGATTATATATTTTAAACAAAATACATTTAGAGGTATATATTAAAAAGTATTATTAAAAACGATTTGTTTCTTTTTTACGGGAATTTACTAGTATTAAGAATATTTTCAGAAGCGAGTTTCCTATATAAGTCTCAGAAAAGAAGAGTTTCCGAATTCCAATCAGGTTTTCAGATACAAACTAATTTTGAACTCTAGCCCGGTACGACCGCTAAAACAGTTCAGAGTTTCCTTATCAGAAACAGATTTCAGCGGGGAAACGAGTTTCCTAGGTCGATAGACTTTCCTAATAACTATATTTCAAATTTGTAATTTTAAAGCAAATCGAACACAAGGTAGGCTTCTTGCTTTTTTACAAGGATGGAACTCAACTCTAAATCTTGGAATTGCATATGACAACATTCATACATTTACACAAGAGGTTAGCCTATTAGAATACACAACCATCCATCTCTCTCTATCTCTCATCCTCTCGCGTTTCCTAACAGTAAAACATGACTCGTTTCACATTCTCCTTGAGGGCCGGTAAGGGCCGAACGCAACCTGTCTCCCCCTTGCTCCGTGTGACCTTGTTGCCAACATGACCAGTCCCACTACCATTGTCTTGCATCTCCGGTTCCATGTAGAACCTGGCTCGGAATGCGGCTAAGTGCGCGTAATATGCCGGTGGAACTGCGCATACAACAAATTTAAAATCGATACGAGTAAATGAAACATCAGGAACAATTGAAATCTGAATGCGCTTATGCATTTCAAATTTTACAATAAAAACTACAGGAAGCAGTTCTCGAGCTTACGATATTAAAAAAAATAATAAAAATGAGATGAGCCGTTACTTTTTAAAAAACAAATAGTAGTTGAGAGCATTAGCGAATTTCCTGAATTTCTTTTCGGTAACTAAATGAGTATGCTTAAGTTGCTATATAGACCTAAGAACTGTGACTTACCCACGGATACAGAACGCGTGCACCTTGCATACGTATAGCAGAGATTGTTTGTCAATGACTGCATCCCGTCTGCTGTAAAATTGTTCTCGTCCCACAGAACATGGTAGTGAGCTGGCCGACTTGTTCCCTACAATTTGTATACAAGGTTGACTCATTTATTTACTCTAAAAAGGCATTCGCATCACACGTAATAATAAACTATGACAAGAGTTTGCTCGAGAAGGGTGCATTTGCCTTGTTTTGTCTATATTCGCGCTTGTTTTCGCCTGATATCCAGACAAAGAAAACATTGAAAATTTAAGACAAATCATTCACATGTTTACTCATAACCAATTTCAAGACCGACAAATCAATCCACCGACAATCCTAGTCATGTAATGCTTACGAGGTCGTACAATTGAGACAGGCAAAATTAGTTCGAAAACATGAAAACAGTTTTCCTGCAGCGAACTACTTGACATCAATTAAATCTAGCTTTTTTTCCCTTAATTTTCCAGACAAAAAGAAGTATTCGTCTCAATGCTATTAATCATCTCACATGAAAAGATAAAAAAAACTCAGTTTTCACCTGAATTCCTGCATGGCTACAGAGGTAAAAATCGAATTCTGATGGATGGCAGATTTTTGTATCGACCACAGTGCCTGTGAAAAAAAAAAAAGAAAAACATATTACACAAAATGCACTAATAACCTGATTAGTATGGGGGAAAAAAGCTGAAAGGGACACCTCAGCTTTTGGAGATGGAAGAACTTTACCAGGTAAGATGTTTCCACTCTTATCAGTACTGGTGCGGTCCCGATGGTTGTGAGCAAATAATCGGGTGTGGTGTCGTTTTTGTACCACTATGAAAGTCACTGGTGGCTGATAGTTTGGTTCTAAAGATGCACAAGCCTACAAATACCCGAAAAACACAGGAGCTGAGTTGGGAGCCACATATGCACGAACACATGATTGGTACCTTACAAACTTTCATGGAACTTTGAAAATCAACAGAAACCGATGTGACAACACAAACCTTTCGAATCGCGTCCAACTCATAAAGCAACACTTGGTAAAACTGGCCTTCGCTCACACCGTCTCTGCTCCAATCAATTCCCAAAGAGAAAAAATAAGAATCGACTGTTAGGGCTGAAAACTAGTAGGTTGGCTATCCGAGTAACATTTAGCATATGAACGAAGAAGCAGAAAAAAATAACTTGAAATTTACTAAAATTCAAGTACTCAACATGTGACCGTTACTTTATTGGAATCGAAAAAGATTTGGTCATCCCTCGGGTTCGCATTAATCATGTTACGGCACATTAGTTTTTATGTAATTTCCAAACAGTTTCTATTTCTTTTCCTTTTTTTTTTTTCAGCAACCCTCTATTCTTGAAAAGTATTTTAGGTACAGAATAAAGTGAGATGCATAAGCTGATCCCAGCAGGAAAATAATGGAAAGAGATCTTTGATAAAAACAGTGTACCTAGAAAAGAGCAACTTTTCTTTGATTCAAAAAAGCTCAATAAAGTGAAAATGACAATGTCTTTGTTTTTCTTCAAAACTACATATATTTATGTATATATATATATATATAAAATATGCAAAAATTATTAGACTTTATCCTCTCAATCACCACCAAAAAAGATTGTATAGGACCTAAAATTTACCTATTTTAGAAAAATTAACTCACCGATAAAATATAATTCTGAGCGGCTTTTGCCCCGTTGCCTTGCGAAATGAAACCAATAGATCCCTACCCAAGTAAAGATTGGAATTCAATGCCATTAGCTCATTCAAAAAATTGAGTGCCAAAAAAGGGGTTTTGTTGGGGCGGGGGGAGAAGTTACCGTATCATGCCTCCGCTAACTGTTCCACGAACCGGATCATGCCAAGTTTTGTACAAGTCTTGTATGAGTTCTTGTCTATGAGCTTGAGCGCATACCAAGCCAGCATACTTTGTAACTTCAGGCCAATCTTGTGAAGCTACTACCTATAATCACACCCAATATATATATATATATATCAATTCAATTAGGACCTTGAATGACTTATTGCTAATTAAAGCATAGAAAATTGTAATTATTTTTATTTTACATACCGCAGCTATTGAGGGGCTCGAGTCTTCTCCATTTTCTGGGTGGGTAACATCTGCTCCAAATATTATCGTCGGTATGTCACTAACTAACGGTATTCTACAGCTTATAGCGTCCAATAGGACTGTGTTTCTACCACCCATCTGCATCAATAACATAAAATGGTTTATAATTTTTAGAAAACTGACAATTATAGTAACAAATCTATTATTAAGATACAACCGAGCAAGGCGAAGACACCGCACCTTTACATTGATTTTCAATGATACATTAGCCAGGTACTGCTTGCTTATCTTGAAGACATGCTTTGTCAGACAACATTGTGATATTAAACCGAGATCAGTTTCGCAAATTCGTTTAATATCACCTAAACAAAACAAATCAGAACAAGATTCAAATAGTAATACATGATTAAGAATATTTATACAATTAAAGAATCGATTCGGCCTTTTGTAAATATACATATATATAATATATGCCATAACACATACCATATAGGGAGCCGTTATTGTCTGGCAAAATAGCCAATAGAAGCTCCAGCTCTTTTCCTTTCAACTTATTCGTGCTAGCATGATAAACATGCTTCAAAGCTTTTTCTACATTCTCGGGCCTGGCTGTGTATATTGGAATAACTGGTTCTGGATTGAACTCCTAAACAGGCGACAAATTACAAATCAACCAGAAAAGTACAAAAATCAGATAGTGATAGCGTCAAGATATGCTATTACCATGCCTGACACTTGGCACATCTGAGCAAGTTCATGGCAAAATCCACGAGCAACGCTCTCTTGCACACTCCTCGAGAAGTTAATGCACGCCCACCGACTAACATTCATTCCGTTAATCATTTTCTACAAGTTAAGAAACAGAAACTAAGTAAAATGAAAAAAAAAATAGATGGAAATGGAAAATAACCATTTTAAGAGAAATACGAATTACCTTGTTCGTCATGTTCCACTGACCAACTTGAGGCAAGCAGTCCTTTTCTTTCCCAGTTTCGTGATATTTCAGCTACAAATAGAGGTGTTAAAATGCACAAGTCTCGCACTTATTTTAAATTTAATAAAGAAGTATCAAAAAATATCAATACCAGAAAAAATCTAATTTAGAATACAACAAAAAATTATTTACCCATGGAGCAGGGAGAACTCGGGCTTCGACATGAGCTAATTTTTGACTGATATTGATTCCAAACTCCTTTGTGTAAGGATCTTGATCATACGCATTATGTTGAACTGTCTGAACAACAAAACCATAAATTTTGTTTTCTCAGAATAGAGTCCCATACAGGAGTTAAAATAACAGATTCTTAAACATATAACCAACTTTCACTAACACGAAATAAGAAAAAGGTTTAAATTTTGATATGATTGCCAAGCAACAAAAGGAAAATTTGGATAGAAATAAAATAATTGAATTCTGACAAAGGCAATATGAACAACTACCTGCAAGATATCGTTTTCTCGGTCTCTAGGTCTTTGACATGTAACTCTCAAAAGAGCTGTAATTTGCTTCTCGTTTAGCCTTTTAGTATACCGCTGCCCCTCAACAATTTTGCACGCCTACAAAGCAATATAGCATTAATAACAACGAGAATATGATTAATGAATACGCAAGCGAACAATCTTCCGAACTAAAGCATTATTTACCTCCATGGGTAAATAGTTGGCCTTTTTCTGATTTCCCACTTGGAGGCAAGGTAGATGTGTATGTTGGATAGTAAACCCGTACATCTCTTGAAAGTATTCAACTACCGATTTCATCGTTGAGTCATCATCAACAGGAAACCTAAACAAATTAACCGAATTTTTTATATCAATCAGGCAAATATAAAAAAAAATCCATAACAAGCCTTGATATATATAGAATATAAATCTTACGCTAGCTCTCGTGTGGGTTGAGATGTTAATCCTGAAACTCTGTACTTTCTTCTAATATTCCCCCTGTGTGTCACTTCAACTTTCACTCCTCTAAGAGCTTTCTTTATCTGTCAATGCAGGAGAGAATATTTTATTTTAAAAAACTAGAAAAAGAAAATTACGAAGCTCGCATACTTTAAACAAGGACAATACCTTGACACGATCAGAATCGGACAATTGCCTCGATATCACATCTTTCCCTAGAAGCTGTGCAACAAACTCTATGACTGGGAGAGGCTCAATAAAGGCTGCCGATGCCATATCTATATATTCAAAAACATAAATGCACACATATTAGATCACCAAACGATCTGATTTCAACAAAAATTTGTAATAATTTTGTATATTTACCAATATTAAGGGACAAGCCCATTTGGGTTGGTCTTATACTCTGGTAGAACCCGCACCATGATTCCAAACCTTCTCCAAGCCGTTGCGGTTTTCGAATATCTGGTGAAAAGAAGGATCTTCCGACAGGGCAGTACCTTTTAATAGCATTATGAGAGAGAACAGATTTTTTAGTTAAAATTATACGTTGATTTACACCTTTGAACGGAAAAAAAGGCAAATCTAGAAACAATTATACCTTCTGGATGAAAGTTCCCTTAGTACAATATCAAGAATTTGTATAGCGTCTTGAGGAGCATCGGCTCGCTTGCCACCAAGAAATTGGCCCAAATGATGCATGTTTGCACGGGCGACAAACTTGATCACGACTTTGTACTCCCTCTCTCGTCTGCAAATTCAATTAATGTATATAAATTAGTTCCATTTTTAAAAAACTTAAAAGGAGAGAGATAGTACTTGCAAAGAGTTGATTGATCATAGTCCGAAAAACTAGTGAAATTGTAATTGATATGTTAAACAAAAAATGTGAGCAGACAACCGGATTACACATTTTAGTACAAAGTACAAACGCCATAAAAAGAACGATATAAATTTAAATTTGCTAAGCGGTTAAAATGAGAACTACAGCATAAACTACAAATTCTACTCACGTAACCAAGACACAACAAAAATCTTTTTTCCATTTTACGGCGATGACCATCCAACAAGGCCTCATTGGACATAGCATTAACTTTAATACATAAGTAAAACGATATTAACACCCATATGGTTAGATCAAATGCGTAGATTCTATTTCAACAAATAGAATAGCACAAGGATCTAACCACACATGTCCTTGTACAGATTCCTGTGCACGATTTTCTGTCCATGTATCATTACTTGTACATAATTAGTCATGGAAAACTCCAAGAAGTAATTGTCAAACTAAAATTAAAAAATAGCACAAAATAATAATAATAATAATTCAAATAAAGTTGAGAAAGCCCAACAAGGAGAATTTTTGTTGTCACTAATTCTGTATTAACCAAAAGCATACATATTTAAAAAACAGCTACTAGAATTTAGAAATTAGAGCTTCAAACTTGAGGGTCTCTCTCTCTCTGTACACACACAAAGGCTGTGTCAAGAAACTGTAGAAAGCAAATAACAAAGAGAAAAACATTGTGATATTTGTCATCACGTGTATTGTTTCCAAATGTGAAATAAACTATTGGTCTTTAAAAGAAAAAAATAAACAATTAACTTTGTTTTGCTATTAACGGTAGTTGAAATTTTCCTTCATAAATGATTTTTGGGTAAATTCCACTTCGCCCTAATGAGGTTTATGACAATTTTACAATATCCCCTAAGATTTTTGAAATTACACTACCTGCCAAAAGGTTCATATGTTCATTGAACTTTGGCCCCCAAAGTTTTGGGAGCAAATTAAAATTAATCTTTAAATCCATAAATTATCATTAAAATTACAGAAGTAATCTTTACCTGGCATTCATTCTCTATTTTATTTTATTTTTTTAAAACAAAATAGATTGCATAGTTATGAAACAAATAAAATATTTTTCTTCACAAATGATAGTTTTTGGCTAATTGTTACAATTATTAGCTTCAAAATTAAAAATATAAAGTAAGAGAATGAGAGGTAATATAAACTTTGCACTTGTAAGTCACACTTGTATCATCGGTTCGAGTCAAAGTGTAATTTCAGATACCTTAGAGTTATTTTGAAATATTTAGAAAACTCATACAAACAAAGTGTAATTTCCCCATGGATTATAATGAAGAAACATCCCTGAGTCACCACTATGCATATATTGCTGTAGCGTGTACATAATATGTGTGTTTCCCTTCTAAGTTAAAACTCTATCTTTGGTCTTACTAAATATATATATATGTATATCTTACTCTATATCTCTCTATATATATATATATATATATTAGGGTTGTAGAAAAAATGCAAGCAGTAGAAATAAAATTTTATAATAAAAAATTACAAAATATTTTCATAATTATATATAAAATTTAGTTTCTATCGTCTGTATTTTACCTCCTAATCTTGATACTATTATTTGAGTCACACACCAGCCCTCCCAATCTATGTTTTGACTTCAACTTTATATTTAAGATAATCTCACCATCTTGATTTATATATATACGACAGAGGATTAGTCATTTCAATACCCACCCCAAAACTACTTTCGTTTTTGGAGAAAAAATAAATATAAATATCTAAATGAGGATTATTTTAGGTATTTTGTTATTGGCTGTTCAATTTTTGAATTCAGAGTCAATAAGCAGAGCTGATTTTCCAGAGGGGTTTGTTTTCGGAACTGCTTCTTCAGCTTACCAGGTTTTCACTTTCACTGTTTTATAAACATCTTAATTTTTCTTATGCTATTAACAAAGTAACAATTGTATATGGGATTTACTAGTTTCATTTTCCCCCCCACCCTTAAAAATCTGATTTTTTTTTTTTTTGGCTCTAATTTGAGCTTATACCTGGTACTCTTTTCACTATTTTCCAATCATTTATTCATCTTCTCTGTAAAACTATACTAAAATAATGATTTTACTTAGTTTCACTTTTTTTTTAATTAATTATCCTTTTTTTCTTCTTGGATTGTTTTGGGCAGGCTATGTACTCATTTTCATAAATTTTTACTATTTTAATCTTGTTTATGCTAGAGTTTTGATTACTTTCATATTTTGTTTTTCCTTAAATTTTGTATGGTGTAGCTTGTGCTAACTGGGTACTCATTTTCACTAGTTTCCAATCTTGTATCTATCTTCTTTGTAAAAATATTCAATTTAATTTTATTAATAATAATCTGAAAATTTTGTTTGTGGTAGTTTGAAGGTGCTGTAGATGAAGGGAACAGGGGACCTAGCATTTGGGATACCTTCACAAGGCAACCAGGTAAATATGCAAATAACATAAAATAAATACTATTCCTTTTATTTATTCTAATTTTCAATTTTTGTGGGCAGAAAATTAAAAGGGAATTAGATTTAAGTAGTATTTTAACGAGAGTGTTTTATATTAAGTTTAACTTTGTTTAATGTTTTAATCCACTGACGTATATCGTGTTTACACAGCTGCAAAGATACTGGATTTTAGCAATGCGGATACAGCAGTCGATCAGTACCATCGGTTCAAGGTGAATTCTTATGAAATTAAAGACTTAGATTTCTTGTTTTCAATTCATTTTATTTTTAAAACCAAAATATCATTGCGCTGGAATAAGGTCCCAAAGATGCTGAAGATGTACATTGCAATTTGTAATTGTTTCCAACATTTTTCGTGAACAATTTTCACAAAAATGGTGTCTATTTCTGAACCCTTGGGTACCAAAGTGTAATATTTATGAACAATGGGGATCATTTTGTAAAATGGTGACGTGGTTACTTGCTCTTATCTGGTGACCGCTCTTCACCGTTTGGGTCTCCCTTACGTGGAATTATTTTGATTCATTTATACATTCAAAAAATATATTATATATATAATGGATTTATTTTTTAATTTTGATTTCTACAATAATTGTGATACTTGGAGTGATGCCACATTGGCAAGTGTTATAAACTTTAGGGTAAATTACACTTTGCTCCCACAATTTTAGAAAATCTTCTAAGGTATCTAAAATTACACAGTCCATGACAAGTTTTAATTCCCATTTCATTTTACCCCCACATTTTCTAGAGGTAAAATGAAATTTAGATTATTTGTTATAATAACTCCAAAAAGTCTAAAAACTCCCCTTAAATAGAATCATTTGTCTAATTTTTTCAAAAAATAAATTATATATGTAAATATAGTATACTTTTTCTTACAAATATGTTGATATTTCTTTATTTTTATCAAATATGAGCTTTAAAATTCATAAAATAAGGAAATGAAGTGAGGGTAATATGGTCCTTTTACATAAAAATCAAACTTAAGTTATGTATAGGGGGCAAACTATAATTTCCAATTCCTTAGGAGGTAATCTAAAATAATTAGAAACCTCATGGGGTCAAAGTATAATTCATCCTAAAATATATTTCTTTTCCACCTCGTTAGCTGAGCTAAAGAGGTATTGGGTAGACTATACCTATCAATTTGTGCCACTAAATTTTAAATTAATAGTTAAAAATAATTTTATTTCATATAAATTTTTTATCAAATTTATTTATTCAGCCTCAATCATTGATTTAAAATTGGCGGCCTAGATTTGTTGAATAGAACTCCCAAGCACCGCCCATACCCAGCTTTTATTTTTTATTCATTACTTGCATGATTAGATGATCAAACCTCCTTAGGGGCTGATATAATAGGTTTAAATTAATATAGAAACTAATTTTAGTTGAGAAGCACGTGACATAGATGACCCAAAATATGAAAATTTGATATAGAATGGATTGGCATTAATTAAACATTTCTATGAAAATTAAATGTTTCATTATTCTATAATTTGAATTGTGATAAGAGATGGACCTAATAGTTTGTTAAAAGAGATTATAGATATCCCATAATTTTTTGGGGTTAAAATTTTTAAAGTAAAATTTTTTATTTATAATTTTAGTGTTAAATTTACAGTGTAAATATTTTTTTTTATGTAAATTCGGTCACCTCCCATAAATTTTATACTTATATACGTTGGTGCGTCCTTGATCGTGGTGGTGTTGATATTAGTGGTAATCTATTATAATATTTTATGATCACGAATGCTTGACAAGTTCATAATTCAAAATATAAAGAATTTATTAAGTATTTTCGATAAATTATCTAATGAATTCCTATTTGAATAGTACTATAGTTCATAATTCATGTCATTTTTTTTTTGGATAAGAAAATTCATTTCATAGTTAAAGTAAAGAAATTGTCAGTGGGGTTGATAAGGATGTGCTCATGACTGAAAATATAAGTTTAAGAATTTATTCCGGATGAGCATAAAGCATAATTTAGAAGTATCAATTTCCCATCAACTTTTCATTTTTGGGCTTGTTTGGCTTCAAAGAAAGGTATATGCTTCTGCAATTAATTTATTTTTTGCTGAAAAGTATAAATATGTATTTAGTGCACGAAGAAAACATATACCTTATTTATATTTTCGAGGCAAAAACGTATATTTTTTGTAGATTTTTTTATACTTTACACAAATAGTAACTAGTACTTTTCACTCCTCGCAATACCATAACTCGTAAGCTTCCGTGTATATAATTTGGAGCAATAAGAAAAAATATACTTGTGTACACCTTAAAGACAGAAAAAAAAAAACTTTTGTATAATTTATCATACCTTACACTATTAACAACAAACTGGTAATACAATAAATTATATTTTTCTCAATTTTTAACAAAGCCACTTTTAATACTTTTAAGTATTATTCAAAATTATACTTTTTTACATCCACTAAAAAAGAATATTTTTTTGCAACTTACAACTAAAAAATAGAAAACTTTGGCTTCAATTGCAGAGTGATATAGACTTGATGAAGAACTTGGGAATGGATGCTTATAGATTCTCAATATCTTGGCCAAGAATTTTTCCTAGTAAGATGCTACTTTATAAATTATTGTTCCAACTTCAAATCCAAGTGGAAATTTTTATTTTATTTTTTTTATTCCTCATCACTATTATTTTCTTTTTTACTTTGTTACAAACTCGAATATATGTTCGACAGATGGAACAGGAGAACCAAATCTAGAGGGAATATATTACTACAACAATCTCATTGATGCTTTACTAGCTAAAGGTAAGCAAATTAATTCCTTCCTAAAAATGATGCACCACAAAAAATATGAAAAGTTTTTTAATTCAAGTTTATAATAAATTTTTGTTCATGATACTGGCATTTTTTAATTTAATTTTATATTATATTTTTTCTTCCCATGGAAAGAATGTGTGTGATGAAACCAAATCCGAATTAGGGATTACAGCTTCCAAACATATAAATCAAGATCCACGACTAGGAATCAACGACGCGATTATCAAGCAAATGACGAATCCACGAAATGAAACCCGAGCAAGGTCACAAGCCCCGTGATATTAAAAGTCGTTAACATTTTACAATGATGTACTAATGTTCTACTATTATTCAAGATTATGATTTACACTTTTTATCTTTCCGATATTTGGATACGTAAATCTATAATGCAATATTTTCTCATCTTCTAGTCTTTTTTAGTCTAATTAAAGAAATTTGTACGCATTTATTTGGGCATCGAGAAGTTAAAGTAAATTGAATGTTTGCGCACAATGAGCACGATAACCGAGTAATGATCCTAACGAAGGATAGGATATTGATTCATAACTTTGGAAACCGTAATCCCTAATATTCATCAGTGAGATACGAAACATCTGTATTTTGTATAAATAATGTGTATTTATATTTTATATATATATGTATGTATGTACCAGGAATTCAGCCATATGTAACACTTTATCATTGGGATCTTCCACAGATGCTTGAGGATAAATATGAAGGCTGGCTAAGCAATGAAATAGTGTAAGTGCCACATATTGCGACACCTTCTATGAGATACTAAAACAAATAAATATTATTTAAAATTTAAACTTTTAAGCTCCTTTTCTTTTATTTTGTAGGAATGATTTTGAAAATTATGCTTTTACTTGTTTCCAAGCATTTGGAGACAGAGTAAAGCACTGGGTTACCTTCAATGAACCGCGCGGTTTCTCCATAGAAGGTTATGATTTAGGCATTCAAGCTCCGGGGCGATGCTCGTTTATCGGTCATTTTCTATGTAAAAAGGGGAAATCATCAACCGAACCATATATTGTAGCTCACAATATTCTCTTATCTCACGCGGCCACTTATCGTACTTATCAACGCCATTTCAAGGTAAATTTTTTTTCCCTACTGGAAAAAAAAGAAAATAACATGGAACTAGTTAAAACTATCTTTTTTGTAAGTCCCCATCGCGGGGAATTTTCTGATATTTTACTACATGTCAGTTTTGATACTACGACTAATGCATTCTTATTTTCGTACTTATTTGGGGTTTTATAGGAAAGACAAGGAGGCGTAGTCGGGATATCACTAGATTCAAAATGGTATGAACCGATATCAGATAATGACGAGGACAAGGATGCTGCAAATAGAGCAATGAATTTCACACTTGGGTGGTAAAATTTATCGATTGTATGTCATAAATATGGTTTGCGTAATGTATAAAATGATACGAGTGTTTCTTACATTTTTATTTTTGTGCTCGTCAGGTTTCTTGATCCGCTTCTGTTTGGCAAATATCCTCTTTCGATGCAGAAACTTGTGGGTGAAAGGTTACCTAATATAACGCGTAAAGTTTCGGAAACACTTATTGGGACACTGGATTTTATAGGCATAAATCACTACACAACTTTGTACGCCCGAAATGACAGAACGAGAATCCGAAAATTTGTGATGCAAGATGCTTGGACAGATTCTGCAGTTATTACTTCCTGTAAGATACGAAAAACAGTTTTTTGAGAATTGAAAGTAAGCTCGAATATGAACTGATATTGTAAATATTTCTTTTTCTTTTTTTTTAAGCTTCCAGGCTCGGGGTTCCTATCGGAGATAAAGTACGTCTAGAGATTCTAATTGAGAAGTGAGAACTACAGTTTTAGTTCTTGAATTTTACTTTTGAAAATTAATTTTCTTATGAATTTTCCACTGTTTCAGGCTGCTTCCTCATGGTTACACATAGTCCCATGGGGTATTAGGAAATTGGCAAATTATATTAAGGACAAATACGGGAATCTACCGGTATACATCACTGAGAACGGTGAGCAAGTTTTCCTCAAATGCTCGGAGTGCGTTGAACTTAATTGTCAAGAACTGGACTATCAATATTTACACTGTTAGATTTTTTTAATTTATTTTATTTAATTTTTAATTTTTAATTTTTGCAAAATGTTTTATAAGAATTGATTCATCGAAACAGCTGCTATTAGTCCCCCTACCATATTTCAGGAAAATAACCCCGAGAGACTAATAGTCCAAAGTATAATCCTGCGACATGAGAACGAAGCAAGCAAGGGACTTTGGGACTGATTTGTTTAGTCCATCATAAACCTGTGAAACAAACATCGCCACGGTGCAAGCGTAAATATGGTTCTATTGGAAAATGTTTAGAAATCAGAAACGCTCTAGGAAACGTTTCGGTTCAATGGTTTCGAAATCAACCTTCAAGGAAATATTTTGGAATAAAAGAAGCAATATTGTACATACGTGTTCGAGGAAGTTCTAATGTACACAGTCTTACATGTATGTTCTCTCTTGCTACAGGAATGGATGATCCCAATAAGCATCACATTGCTTTGAACAAGGCCTTACAAGATGACAAGAGGATTGGTTTTCACAGGGACTACCTCTCAAACCTTTCGGCTGCGATAAGGTGTATATATACGCATATATATACATATCAATAGTGAATTTTGATATTTGTTTTGACAGCAATTGTTGTGTAATAATGCAGACAAGATAATTGCGACGTCCGAGGCTATTTTGTTTGGTCGTTGCTTGATAATTGGGAATGGAACTCGGGCTACACTGTGCGGTTCGGATTGTATTACGTGGATTACAAAAATAATCTCACTAGAATTCCGAAATCTTCGGTTGGGTGGTTCCAGCGGATGCTGAGAGTGACCAACCGCGCTGTGGACTAACTACAAAGGGAAATTG
>MKEJ01100966.1:2107-13452 GCA_001753735.1 Embelia ribes | reverse complement strand
AAAAAAAAATTGTAATTTTGCAGGCAAATCTCATATTGAAATTCCAATGATTTTATATACTATTCTTGATAAAAAAATTTTAAAGTAACATTTTTATTATATTCTTAGATATGCTCGGTTTATAATTTCAAGTTGTAAAATTTTGTCTCATTCTTTGCCAATTAAAGAATGTTTAATAGTATATTTACGTAACTTGCTCCAATATTGATTTTGTTTTTATCCAAGTTAGTTTGGAATTGGGTTGATCTTTGAGAGGATGCGGACGAGATAACTAGGTAGGAAAATCAATCCCAAATTCATTATTTAGATGATTCACCACGTTACATGTTAACGATTTTATAGTGTTTGATGTTGGTTAATCTCCAAATAAAATGAGTTCACAAGAAATACATATGTTTTGTATTTGCTTAATTTGGTGGATAATAATGGCACATGGAGTTTGGCATTTTCAATTATAGTTTTCTTTTGATAACTTTTGAGGTTTGATATAATTCTTGTCCAAAGAATCTTGTATTATAGATTTGTTCCTTATGAGATATATAAATCCAAATTTAATGAAATCATACAAGTGTAAATTTTGTTTAATTTATCAAAATCGTATAAGAGCATATAAATTATTCTGAAAAGGTTTTTAGTTGCTCATGAATCATAAAAGAACCCTTCATATAAATATCAAACTATTAAAATTCAGAGAAACTTTCCATTTGAATTAAACTTATGTTTTAAGAAATAAAAGTAGAAAAAAATAATTAATTACGCAAAAAAGAAAATACAAAGAGATGTTGAAAAGTTATTACATTCTAAATCAATTGATTAATTTTATTATATTAACTATAGTATATACAGCGTTGGTGAAGCATTTTCAAATTAGTTAAATAGTAGACAGTTTGTTTGCAATAAAGTACAATAAAAAATAACTGACAAAAAAAGCCATGTAATTTTGAATATCAAATATCACAGACAATAATAATTCCAAAAAAAAAGAACTTAAGATGAATCGCGGATGAAGAAATTTCCGAAATAATAACTAACTTGCTTTTACAATTGTTTATTATTAGAAAAAGGACATGTAATTGAAAGATAAATTTAGAACAATATATCGAAATCTCACGTGCTATGCACGTGATCATTTACTGGTAAGTATAAAAATCCAAGTATAACGGGTATTTATAAGTTTGAAAAATATTTTTCAATAATAGATTAAAGAATTGCATACATTTTCTTTAAAATTTCTACACTTTTTATAAGAAATTTTACAATCATATTTCGTTTTTTCTATATATTTATACTGCATTTTCTACTTCTGTTTCCCATTTTGTTTCCCGCTTCTACTTCCGTTTTTGGTAATTATTGTTGTTTTCCGCCTAGTTAGTAATTTCATGAACTTCTATGTTTAATACTCGTACCTATATATAATTGAGAAAACTAATGTTGATGCTTACTCTTATAAAAAGTACGCCTATTTTTAACATCACATTTAACACATGAATAATTAACATTTTTTAGCCTATTTTTCATTTTAAAATGCAGAAAAAAAATTTGAAAATATGAAATAATATATTGTTGGGAATCTAATCTCATTAATTTATATTTTATGCCAAATTTTTTGAAATA
The DNA here is from genome assembly GCA_001753735.1 of Embelia ribes. NCBI lineage: Eukaryota > Viridiplantae > Streptophyta > Magnoliopsida > Ericales > Primulaceae > Embelia > Embelia ribes. Next base: position 11,838 of record MKEJ01100966.1, on the reverse strand, counting down.
TGATAATACAAAAAAATAACATTAAATTCGTCCGTCCAGTCCCGTGTTTTACTAACTATGCTTACCATTCTTATTTCATAAAACATTTTTCAAACAAAAGCATTAAATTCTTCCGTGATATTCTAGATGGTCTAATTCCGTTACTCATAATGATTGTTAAGAATTTGAATTTTATTGGCAACGCAATTTAATGTGAAATTATACTTTTCCATCTATACATCCATGTACATAATATTTATAGTCTCCTCTCACGCAATGTGGAGAAATTATAACTGACTCATTGTTGCATTATTAAATAACCAACTGTAGCTTTAAATTAATTCTCCATGCAGCCCAATTTCAAATTCGAATTTCTATGTTTTGATATCTACCCTTAAAAGACCTGTCTTTCTTTCTCTCTCTGTTTTTTCTCTACATATAAATCCACATTCACACACTCAATACAGATGCACATATATACTCTACTTTTGCCATCAAATGAAAGAGAAAACAGTGGGCATGCCATGGGCTGTGAAGGACTGGACAACGTGTTTTCATCAATGCGGATTTTCTCTAGGTAACGGGATTCCATCTATTTTCATTAGCGTTTTTCTTTAATTCTTTTTAATCGAACAAAAAGGCTGAAGGCAAGAGTAAAAATCATGGTAACAAAGAAAGGAATTCGATTGTTGTTTCAAACTAGTTAATTGCTTACAATTATGTTAATATGTAATATTGTGTGTTGAGTGTAGAAGATGAAGAAAAAGATACACATTGCTCTCCTTCATCTGCTCAAATTCCAGGCAAGAAGCTCGCGTTTCATTCAAATAAAAGACTTCACACAAACGATGCATCGTCTAGTGGCTACCAAAAACCAAATCATACCGCTAAAGAATCAATTCAAAGTTCAGCAAAAACTCGAAAAACTATGTCACTGCAGCAGGAGCCAAGCTTTGCTGATGAAGATTTCATAGTCTTCCGATTAACTAAAGATGGTTCGATCCATGCTGTCAACAATAATGATGATGCCAAAACAGAAGCATCAACCTGTGGCTACCGAGCAAACAAAAGTTCTTCAAGAAATATTAGAACCAAGGTTCGGATCATTCCCTTTCAAAATTTAGGTTTAGATATAGGTTTTTAGAAAACCACCATGAATTTGGATACTAATGTTTGGAGTTAGTTTTGGGCATCAGATTATATTTAGTTGACAGATCTAACCACGCCTACGCCAACCAGGGTGACAAGAGGGATAGTATTGTTACAGACGAGGCATATAGTGAGGTTTGTCACGACGAGGTGAAGTACTTCTTGCAATAAGGTGCTCTACCTTATTCCGCTTTTCCGTAATATATATAACGAGTTTTCCTGTTATATGATAGTAATTCCTATCTCAAACTAGCATCAACTTAGTCAACACACACAGCCCAGAACAAGTCTCAGGGGCATCTCTATTGCAGAAATGCAGGTGTCATAGGAACCAAAAGAGTCAACAGAGTCCACCTGCTGTTGATGGTAGCACCCCCTACATGTATGTGCACAAGTGCGCATGCACCACATATGTTCCCACGGGTTACAATAAGTTACGCAAATTAGAAGAGAAAACTTCGGACATCTTGCACTATCGTCGCTAGTTGCAAATAACTTCGAAAATCTAAAGTAAAAACATGTTATCCCTTGGATATCTTACACGAAAGGTTCTGCTTGCTAGAAAATTCATACAAGTTTTAAACGTGAAAAGCATCTGCTACTATATATAAGATCCTCTGTACTGTAGACGTACCATTCAAATTTGTAACGCATATGCTTTACTTTAGGACTATAAAGAGAGGGTTTTCAAAGGAAATCCATGAAGTTGTCGATACGCCACTAAATGGTTATCATTAAAGCATTTCAAATCCATGGTACTGAATCGTATTTGTAAACGTATAAACAATCATCAAACACATAAGGACAATCATCAAACATATAAGGGCAATTATCAAAAACACCTCTAAGGCTTACCCTTTTATCGATTTAGTCCCAAGGTTTTAATTTTTATCAATTTTCCCAATATATCATCAAATAGGTATTTTTGTCCGTTTTGCCCTTCCTTTCATTATAGATATACTATTAAGATTATTATCTTTATTTGATAGACTGTACGCTAAGCTAAAGGAAAAATATTAAATAGAAAATACCAAAACTATAAACATATTTATGCATTTAAAAGAATTCAAGTTTTTGAATAATAAAAATTAATTTTGTATAAAAAATTTTACTATTTAGCTTATGATTAATATTATTCTCAACTTAAATTTCAATAAAGAGTAAATTTAGTTGATTTGTAGTCTCGTTACAATATTTTTATAAATTAATAATGATAAGAAATTGATTATATATAAATGAGGTTTAAGCTGTATGAAATGTCCCACAAATGGCCTTTGAGCTTGTTTAGTTGTTGTCTGCCTTGATGCATAAAAAATAAATTATATTGTTATTTCGTTAAAAAAATTAAAAAAAATTTAAAAAATTAATTATTCCTATTATTTTTAAATTTAAATGACTTGCTATAGTATCTACAATAGGGTGATGGAATAGAGAAGATGTAGGTTAAATGCCATTTCTATTTAGTTTTTCATCTTCTAAAAAATAGGAATATGTACATCATGCAACCAAAATTCTAATTTATGATGTTTGTTATTTTCTTTATGTATTCATTACTACTAAATAAAGTTATAATCTACAGTATACTATGTTTTGATATATTATATAAAAAATAAACATAATCATATAATTATTTAATTTTTTTATTTTTCTCATATTCTTTGACTTCATTTTTAATCCAAAGCAACTTGAAACATTTAATGAAACAAAGGTAAAATGGTCCAAAATGTGACAAAAGGACCAAATTGATGACTTTTTGATACATCGGGGATGAAATTGATAAAATTAGAAACTTTGGGAATAAATTGATAAAAGAGAAAACCTCGGGGGTGTTTTTGATAGTTACCCAACATATAATCATATGATGTATAGAGAGAGAGTTGAATCATATTTGTAAACGTATAAACAAATATCAAACATATATGATGTATATTTATTTAATCATATTACTACAGCTTCAATTTGGAAGTGCTTACAAATTTGCAGGGAAAAGTAAAATGGAGCAAAAAGTCAAGCAAAGGGGAGAAGAACCATTGTGAGAATATTCATCAAGCATGCGAAACTACGAGTGCAGAACAAAGCGAGTCCACACAATCAGATCGCAGCTCTAGTTCTTTTGCCTTTCCTGAGTGAGTTTAAATTTTTGTAGATCTACACTCATATTGCTATTATTAATTATGTACATAAATTCATAGCTTATTCTCAATAATGCAGACTAAACTGGGAAGAGATTGGCAGCCCTAAGCAAATGCAAGCACCAGACAGCATGCAGCAGTTAACAAAGCACAAGGCATACACAGCAATCAGTCAAAGTTGCAGATTCTAACTCTCTTTCTCTCTCTGCATCGTCTCTCTTCCTATCTTTAACAGTTTTTTTGGTTGATTCAACAAACCTTTCATTTTGAAGATGTCATAATTTGTTGGATTATATTTGCAACGAATCCTTATCTTGGAGCATTTGATTTTCTAAATTCAGTTAAATCTAGGATTCACATAAAGAGGATTAGCCAGCCAACAATTTCATGACCACTAATGTGCACGATCGTAACCCCCACTAACTGAAGTAAAATAGAATAAATCCCCCAAGGAAACTGATTAACCCTTGCATGAAATGAAAAGGAAACGGAAATAAAGAAATAAGGTCAGAAAAATTACACCTATATTTTTTACCATTTCCAAATGATATGGTATGCATAAAATTTCAAATCAAGCATACTGGATTAAAACATATATAGAAAACCACTAATATTTAAGAAATACCTTAAATAGCATCAAAGAAGTATCTAGATTCAACTTTGATGTGCTTGTAAACACTAACCATAAACACTGTCACAGTGGCAACCTCATATACTTATAGTACCTCAAACAGCATCAGCAGTTTCCTAGCTTTGTTTTGGAGATGAATGAGTGAAGATAAGACCTCGCATTAGCAGCAGCGGTGATTGAATCTTCATCCTGCTTTTCTTTAGCAAAATCAACAGCAGCAATGTAGCTTAGTCTAGCCTCTTCTATCTTCTGCATCTCCACCTCATCCCAATCGTCCTGTCCACATCAAAATCGGATCATTAGCATAGGCAAAGTTTCACAAATTCAGTCGATCTTTTATATAAGGAAACCCAACAATGTTAGTGCTGTGTTTGTACTAAACAATGTTAGTAATTTTTTCTTGCAATTACAAAAAGCAATAAGAACACTGAAATAAGAAGAAAAGGTATGCTGACACAACCAATTACCAGGGTAAAAAGAAACGGGGCCAAAGGCACTCCAATCACTTGGTGATTTGAGCCCCTTGCATCAAGGTAGCAGATGTCAGTCGTCAGATAGGAATATTTCTAAGCAACGGAAATAAATAACGCATAATCCAAACCAATGGCCCAGACCTCAGCAAGAGGGGCTTCAATCACAAATTGCTAGGAGCTCAACTTCACCCAAAGAGAAAAAATGTAGAAACAAATGAAACTGCAACAAAATATATGCATACAGTATGGCCTTGCACCATTTTTATGAGTAGAACATTTAAAGGATGTTTACCAGAAACAATAGAACTGTATACACTATTATAAATACAAAAAGTTCCGCAAATAGGTATTAGAAAGACTAAGTTATAATCTAATCCCATGATCGGGGTTTACGATTTAAAAGGAGTAAAATAATATATTGACAATATATCACGCTCATTAACTAATTGCTAAAGAAAATCTTGTCCAACAGAGCTGCGTCTTCATGATATCACAATCTAGTATGGTACCATAACTTTAATTCGTTCTACATTGATCCAAACACAACCAAACATGGGACAACAAGTAGAAGTCTTGAATACCTCCTATTATCCGGCAAACAAGTTCAGCCATAAAGGTCCTAAACCTAAGACAACATGTCCACACTTCTCTAATTGCAACCAACAATCTTGAATTGTATAATATTGAAGATACAGATAATTGGCGTAGGAACTATGTGATGAACTTACGGAATGAGGGAGATGACAAGGAAGGACATCGTAATCTTCAGAAGACATGATGTGCGTATTCTTTGCCAAGCCTTCAAGTAGCAACATATATGACGAAATATCTCCTTGCATAGCATCTAGGTACTCCTGGAGCTTTTCCACCTTATCGTTTGAAGTCGTTGCTTCCCATTGCAATTTTTCAACTGCTGCCTGCTTGTCAGCAAGCATAACCTAGAGAAAATGGTAGCTATTAGCAACAATGACGCGATGACGGAAAATTTTTGAGGTAACGGGGGGTGTGGGGTGGTCACGCTATTTTGTGCCCATGGCCCTTTGGATCAGTCATCATGTTGGCTTGATGTGAAATTTATCTTGTATTCTTCTTATTGAATGAATGAATTTCATATTATTGAGAAAATAAAAAAAATAATCAGGAAACAAGTATTCTGGAAACCCATCGCTAAGAAGTAAATAAAAAAATCATGCAACACTTCCACTGAGTTAGAAAATATGCATAATGTATGTTCTCACGTTTTCACAACCAGATGTCTGTTAAGCTTTAAAGTTAGCCTATTTGCACACATTCTATCCGAAACATCTAAACGGAAAATCTTTTAATACAGAAAACAGTACTAATAACTCTTCAAAGCCTGACAAAACCAGGTACCAAATATTAAAAAATTTACCATAAAAAAATATGATCTGGAAATACTATCAAAGCCTATACACTTCTTTCAGTGACCAATAGATGAAGAAGAAGGAGAGAAGCCCATTACAAATATGATCTGGAAACAAGCAATAAACTTCTAACACTCCCCCACAAGGCCCAGCATCAATACAAGGTAAGACCATTCTCATACCATATTAAAGGCCATAGTGTTCCCACTAAAAAAAAAAACTACCAGAAAAGGGAGAGGAGCCCATCATAAACCTCAGTCTATACTAATACACAGGTGATTTGAAATAACCAACAACTCTAACAAAAACAAATAGGCAAGCACTATGAATCCAAGTATTTCACCTTGAAGCTAGTTTGATACATGGGAATGGGTAGAAATCAAATGGAATGTTTTTTGTTGTGTGGTTTTTCATATTTAAGTAGAAAGGAAGATTCCCGCCATATAACCATTTTCCCTTCCATTCTCCATCCATCCATTCCATATTTTCATTCATTTTCATCCCAATTAATTAAAATGTTGACGACAATTCCACTTCTCTATACAAGAATTTCTAAATAAACATTCCCATTATTAAACGAACCTCCACCACCACCACCATCCAATTCCGATGTACCAAACTAGTCCCAACATGATAACAATTAATCCTGCTTGATTAAAAACAAAAGAGGCATAAATACTGGGACATGGCTTGGTTTAAAGTCAAGTATAAAAGTTCAGGAAAGGTTTTTAAACTAGACAAAATACCTTCGCATCAGAGAGTCGTGATTGGGTAGACTTAAACAAAGAATCCTTTTCCGCAGCCTGGAGTTTCAGTTCCTCCAGTTCTGCATATATAGAAGTCATTTGCGTCTTTGAACTTTCTGCCGATTTCAAAAGCTCATCTTTCTCTAATAATTTGTTCTGAAGGTCTCGTACTTGTTCTCGAAGCGCAATCAACTCTTCTCTGTCCTGGTCCATAGATCGTGTCCTTGAGGAGGCAAATAAGTTGACAGACATCTCATCTTGATCAACATTGCCATTCTTCACCTGATCCTTATCTGTTTTATCCCTCCGTTTTTTGACTGGAATAGATTGAGCTGCATTCCTTGCTTTTGAATCTATTGTCTAAACTATCAAAAATCAAAGCAACTTAAAGGGCCATGAAAATGGAACAGATAATATTTGCATGAGTCAGACAACTAGAAAACGGCAAGAAAAAGAAAAGAAAACACAAATAAAGATCAAATAGCATGATTCAAATTCAAACTATCAAACAACTAGAAAATAGCAAGAAAAAGAAACAATATATAAATTTCAGAATGGAACTATGGAAGCACACATATAAAAGTAGAAGCCCATTGGAACTTATGCAAGTTGCCAGAACAGATTCAATAGCCAGCCAAATAGGTCTGAAAATCCTGATATGAGAAAGAGAATAACTCAACAGTTACCAAACAAATGAGCCATTATTTGATTTTATAGGACTCCTTAACACATAAAAGAATGGGAAAAGCAACATTCTAATCATTGCCTGATTATATTGGAGTATGCTCCTAACACTAAAAGAAGGAGCTTCCCACAATCTAATCCAAGATTCACCAGTACATGCATTGCACAGATTAGCATCAACATTACCACATAGTTGTGCAGCATCCAGGTGAAATACAAAGAATTTCCGTTAAAATAGATTCTGTTAAAAGCATTTATAAAATGTTGGAATATAAAAAACACAATACAATACATTGTACTTATCATAGCGGATATAGCTTGTTCAATAAACATCGTGGCAAAATGAAATTCATGTATCAGCTTTTAAATGTACCTTTTATACATAGAGAACTATGAGACATTGTACAAACATAGAAGCAAGCAGGCATAGACTTGTAGCCGTCTATGCTAAATTACTCTTTTATTCCTTTAAGTTCAAACGCAATGTTTAAGTGAAATTGCCAACCTCCATCAAGAAATATGAAAAATCTAAAGTTGCATGGTGTTTCCGGAGGAGGAAAACGATAACTACACATATGTCCTTTTGCTAGAATTATAATACAATACTACCCAATGATGCATGACTGCATATTCGAAACACTTGTAAAAAAGTAGTAGCAAGGCTTTATTTAAGAAAGCCTAGATAGATGTTAATAGGTATACGCACTCTATGCGACGTAGCAAATAAATGACGTTCCAACTCTTTCAAATAATGGAAAGACAACCAAGGATGCGTTACTTTCCGGTCTCAGGGATAAGGAGAGCCATAATAACAGTCTTTAGTTAGTAGATCCACAAATATCAAAGGAACAACCATGCTTCAATGCCACCCATTACCAGATTTTCAAAGTACGAAAATACATTATTAAAACTTTGCTAAGATTCAGGTTTTCTTTTTTCCTTCAGAGTTACTGCTAGATAAATTAGAGCTCTGAACAGGAAGTCATACCTTTCGGTAAAGTGATTCTCTAGAAGGTGTCTTAGTATAAACCATTGAACCCCTTCTGGTAAAGGATGATTTCCCTGCTTGATCCTACAAAAATCACAACAAAAAAACCAAATCTTCATATTGACATACACATTAACTGATGCAGCATTCGGTTGCTGAGATCATAAAGCCCAATAATAAAATTTCAATCCTCCAAATTCAAATTTATCTAAAACCCTGGTAAATTATAAACAGAATTGAATTGTAACCAAAATAAACAAATAAATTACCTACCCAACAACAAAAGAAAAGGAAAAAAGAAACTGAAAAAAATTCCGACATACAAAACCCTAGAATTTAAGTCGGAAATGTAATTGTTACCAAAAACTATGCACCAAGATTTCACTATTGTAATTTTCTAGAACCCTATAAATCAAAGTTCAACTAAAAGAATTAAAAATTCAAGACTCAGTCTCCAAATTTTATTCTATCTAGAACCTAGAAATTATAAACGGAATTAAATTGTAACCAAGATAATAAATAAGTACCTTACTCAACAATGAAAGAAAAAGGAAAAAGAAAGTGCAACAAAATCCCAGTCAGTCTTGAATTCTAGATATACAAAACCCTAGAATTTACAATGGAGATTGAATTGTAACACCAAAAAAAGTGCACCAAATCCAGAGTCACCTTCTTGAGTTCTAGTTTTCCGAAACCATAGAAATCAAAGTTCAACTCAAAATATCAGAATTTCATGACTCAAATCTCCAAATTCAATTCTATCTAACCCAAAAATTTATTACCGGAATTGGATTGTACCAAAATAAATAAATCACTAACCCAACAACAACCAAACAAAAGTGCAGCATAATCCCATGGACTAAACCAAAATTGTACGCTCTTCCCTAATTCTTCTATACTTTATATGAAATTCCCAGATATACAAAACCCAAGAATTTAATTCTGAAATCGAATCATAAATTTAAAAAAAAAAAAAAAATATTGCATCAAAACTCTCCACACACTTCTCGGCTGGCATGTAGTTTTAGAACAAATTTAAAAATTATATTTTCACAAATTGAATTGATATAGATGATTAAATTTACCGCATTCAATTTTCATCTTATTCTAATTCATTTTTACTTTGAGTGGCAATATTTGTCTGCAATAAATATTAGACTCGGTCCACGTTCCAACTCAAGAAATCGGAATTCCAAGACTCGGTTAACAACCGAACTGCAAGGAAACCAAATCAAGTGAAATCAAAGAGACTGATACTCACACACACACGCACACACACATATATATGTGGGGGGAGAGAGAGAGTGGGAGAGTACAATGAGAGACTGAACGAGAGGGACCATCTGGACGAGATCGTTGTACAGTTCGCGATCGACGTTGGATGAGGTGGAGAGAGACGACTGGCTTCTCAGCAGCGCCGGTGAGAATCGGCCGCCGCCGGCAAGCCACGACTTGTGATCCTCGTAGCCTCCGGTTTCCGGTAAATCTGAGAAATGCTGGGGCTCATGCATTCTTCTTCCTTCTTCAGTCAGTTTGAAGTCCACAGAGAGATTGAGAGAGAGAG
>MKEJ01100958.1:0-11661 GCA_001753735.1 Embelia ribes | reverse complement strand
AGACTGAGATTTGGAGAATGTCCGCACCAAATCTCCTAGACTTGGAAACAGAATTGGGGATAAATAATAGTCCCAAAAATTCACAGAAACTAATGTAGCAAACCCCATTTTTAGCTGATTAAATAGTAATAATACACTATTGTTGGAAGGTTCCCTCAAATTTAATCTCTAAAATTAATGCAAATTGTTTGATGGCAGTTTTTAAGCAAAAAAGCTAGCTTTTTTTTTCTGAACAAGAAAAAAAACATGAATGCATCGAACGTAAAGCTTCCAGCGTATTTATACCAAAACAGCAAAACAGCTGAAGTTAAAAGCAAAAAAGCAGAGAATCAAATATATATATATATACACACTGGAATAAATACCTGAAGGTAGCAGATAGTGTTGGGATTGAGCTTGCGCTCCTTCAAGGGCAGCACCTTCCTAGGCCTATCGCTCTTATCTCTCCCCTCAGCGCGCCTCTTGTTAAACCCTAGCGTCGCCTCCGCCTCCGCCTCCTCCATCGCCGCCTCTTTCTCTCTCACCGAACGGGCGCTGCTGCGGCTGCGAGAGGGAGGGGGGGAGGGGCGGCGGTGTATGTTCTGGCGGGAAGCGAGGGGTGTGAAGAGAGAGAAGCGGCGGAGAAAGGGTTTGGAGGAGAGGAGAAAGGAGCGAGAGAGATGGGAGAGATTTGAGAGAGGGGAGGGAGAGAGAAAGAGGAGGTGGCGGACGCTTGTGACTTGGGGCATTGCGAGAGGGTGTTTGGGGTTGGGTTGGGGTTTAAGCCGGTTTTTGTGACAAGTATTTCAGCTATTGTAAACGTATATAATATAATTTATTATTTTTTAAAAGTTGCACAACAGCTGGAGTAGCTCAGTTGGTTAGAGCGTGTGGCTGTTAACCACAAGGTCGAAGGTTCAAGCCCTTCCTCTAGCGTTGACTTTTTTGGCTAATTGACTTTTGATTTCCTTTATTTATTATATATTTTTCATTTATTGTTCATAAGTATATATGGAAAATTCACAACTACTTTTTAGTTTTGATCCAAAAATGTTTTCAAGTTTATATTATATAACGGAATTTCTAGTGATAAAAGAATAACTTTTGGTTTTGATACATGAGTCACTAGTACGTACTAGTAGTCCTAGGTGGCAAGTATTTTCTTTATTTTTCATTTTTTGTTGTTAAGTTAGCAAGTATTATGTTATATATGCAAAATTAAATAACACAATAATACGATTAGTTGATGGTACATAAGTCTCTACAAGTACTTTGTAGTTTTGATCCAAAAATGTTGTGAAGTTGATATTATTTATGTATGGGAATTTCTGTGATACAATAATAATCTTTGGTTTTGAGACATTAGGTCACCAAGACCAATTTAGCAGATGTAGATTTCATCATTTTTTAATATCAAAAAATGGCAACTATTTCTCTTATTTTCATTTATTCTTTAATGCAAGAATAAAGATAGGTGTTGATACATAAAGTCACTACTCAATAACACAAGTTAAAAGGTTTAAAAAGTTGGACTTCAAATTAAATAGGTCACAATTTTTTGATGTAAAAAAAAATATGTAAAATTTAATCATCCAATAGCCAGGCTCATCTAACCAAAAACACTGGGCTATCTCTGATAAGATGAATGAGAACCACACACACCATCTCTACACAACAAAGTTAATAGCAAAATATAAACATTTCAAAAATATTCAAAGCACCACTACACTATCCAAATATGGGTACACTACAACTTCAAATTCAACTTAATTCTTATGGCTTAGCCTATCACTCTACTCTCTCTCACAATTTTAGCACAAACACACACAAAATAATGAATTTTTCGAATAAAAATCTCGACATTAACAGAGGCAAAAGAAGAGCAACAATCAGAGCAATCGGGACTATCCCGGATAGCGAAACAGAAACGACAGCGTCCGATGAACCGCCAGTAGTTAATTTCGCATTTGTTAGTGTAAGTTATTTTATTTTGTTCTTGGTGTACTATGTAGTAACACTGGCAACGATACGGATTATTTATTTATTTTTATTTTTTTTTGGTAGTCTGTATTGCTCCCGGATGGAACACCGGACGTGCATTTTAGAAGTGCTTGCGGCGGACAGAAGCTTAGGGACATTATGCTTGATTCTCATATGGAGTTGTATGGACCTTATGTAAGTCTATATCTATAAAAACACATATGCATTTTTATTTAATATTGTTGAGAATTGATTTGTTTTTGGAATTTCAGTCTAGGCCACTGTTCAACTGTGGGGGAGGAGGAACTTGTGGGACTTGCCTTGTTGAGGTAACTTAAATTATCCATTTTTAGAGTTATAATTAACCCAAACAAGTTCCTAAGTATTTCACTAATTAGATAAAGGATTTAATCATGCACTTCATTTCTAAGACAAGTAACAATATATGTTTATGCTATTATTATACTCGAGTATTAGATTTAGTAACACTAATGTTTTCTGATGGAGAATGAGATTTAGAGTAGTGCTCGACAAAATCTTCGCACTGAATGATATGATATGATATGTTATGATATTGATCTGGCATGGGTCGATGAACTTAATTGATTAGAACCACTGAATTTAGAATATGAAAACTTTGTTTTCAATTTTCAAATCAGTTTTTGGAGTGGAATAAAAAATAGAACAGTTGTTGTTACAGAGAGTGTGCAACTCTTTCGCCAATCCTATAAAATGTTTGTCTCTACCATTAGATCCTCACAAACCCTGCAATGCAGGAGCTTTCACACATACACACACATATATATGTATATATATAATGTCATCCTACATTAGATATTCTGATAGCATAATATCATTGGAAAAGGAATGCAGAATAAGTTGAGAACGCAAATAATATACTAATGTTACCATATCAAATCCAACATTTTCTCCTCTTCATGAACTTTATTGAACATATATATTTTCTATGCTTAGGTTGTCGAAGGAAAAGAGATACTGAGTCCCCGTACAGACGCAGAGAAGGAAAAACTCAAACGGGTATTGACATTTGAGATCCCGATTATGTCACTATTTAGTTTCAAATTTTCAGATATTGAAGTTGAATTTAACTTCTTTTGCGTATTATTTTATTTCCGTACCATTGTCGTGATCTTTAGCTTAAATGAATATGCAGAAACCGAAGAATTGGAGACTTGCTTGCCAGACTACAGTAGGGAAACCGGATTCTAAAGGCCTGGTTAGTATAATCTCCTTTATTTTCTACTATTATATCAATTTTTTACGGTTATCAGTTACTTAAAATACGATAATCATCTTTTTTCTCATTTAAAATAATAGCAGAAGCGCATATCATAGAGCCTGTCCGACGAAAAAATAGTTTCTTCCGTGCGCAAAGGCTATGGATTAAGTTTTGCTTTTGAACTACAAAAACAAGGGAAGAGTCCTAAAAACAGACTACGTATTTTGTTCTAAGGTTCTATAAAATATCGAAATCGTGTAAAAACGACTATATAAATGCGAGATTTAACTGGAAATAATTATTGTTAATATTGATGCAGGTTGTAATCCAGCAACTGCCGGAGTGGAAAGGACATGAATGGAATTACAATAAAATTCCGCCTTCTGAATCTGATATTGAATATATATAATGACCTTTTGTTCATCTATATTGATTATTATGTAAATTTCCACCGAACAAAAAGAGGAAAATTCAATAGTTTATTTGCTCTTTGATTGTCTCTTATTCATAAAACTACACTCCATTACGGTGCAACTAGTACTCGTGGGAAAATGTAATCAAGAAAAAAAAAAAAACTCCTCACGAAAAGAAAACATGGATGCAAGAACAACTTTTTCTTTTCGTTCATATTTTTTCTCGAAAAATTCATTCACTAAACAAAATGTTAATGCTGCGTAGATAGATTTTTATACATTAATTATAAGAGTGGCGATCGAGTGAGAATACTCATTTTATTCGATAGCCGAAGATGACAAGCTTTCATAAGAAAACTGATTTACAACAATAAACCAAATGAAAACTTGGGGAAACACTCATGAAATACAACTAGGGAAAAAAAAACTTTATTACAAAAAAGGAAATTAGTGAACAAGATAACTCATAAGCCAATCTTGAAAAACATAACTCATAATTAAGCCGATTTAATAGTCAGTAGAAAGAGGTGTATGGTCGTGATGCATGAATATATTGGGGTAAATGAGCCCAGCCAAGCAGCCACCGATAAGTGGACCGACCCAATAGATCCAGTTCTCATGATAGTCGCCGCTAACAACTGCAGGCCCAAAAGAACGGGCCGGGTTCATCGACCCGCCCGAGAATGGGCCCGCGGCCAAGATGTTGGCCCCTACTATGAACCCAATGGCAATAGGGGCGATTGTACCCAACGAGCCCTTCTTTGGGTCCGCTGCTGTGGCGTATACTGTGTATACTAATGCAAATGTAGCAATGGCTTCCATTACCACCCCTTCGATAGCTCCAACGCCCGATGACAAGCTGGTTGTCGGAATTGCCTGAAAATAAAGTCAGGAAAAGAACACATTAATTTAATATAATTAAATATACAATACTGTCTCATCATTCCGATGCCGTTCTGTGTTAGTACTTACCAAGCCACCGGTAACAACCTTAAGAAGGTAACATGCGACAATGGACCCTACGAGTTGTGCAATCCAATAAAAGATGCCGGTGATGATCGTGATCTGGCCTCCGATGGCCAGGCCAAAGGTTACAGCGGGGTTGACATGGCCACCGGAGATGTTGGCGCCAACGGATACCGCCACAAAGAGGGCGAACGCGTGGCAAACCGCGATAGCCAATAGGCCCGACGGATCTAGGGCTGCATCTGCAGTCACCTTGTCTGCATGAAAACATAATTTGGAAATCATTCAATACTCATATAGTGTTGAAATGAACCACCAACAATTGAACAATTAAAATTCACGCATAGATTTAAAGGCAAAATCTTATATAGAGGATCCACTATTAAAGATAAAAAAAAAAATCTTGCCATCAAGTACTCTCGATACTAGCAGTAATTGTATGCATACAAAAATTATAAAGCTATGTATAATGTGGTAGAGTCATGTGAATTGATTTTTTCTTAAGAAAAGAATAAAGACAAAACATCTAACAACGTAGATATGATCCCATGGTTTCAAAATTTGTTTCTCCGTATGTTTATCATTTTTTATAAAATAAGAGAAGTAGTTGTATTTTCTTGTTGTTTTCTCCGTATGCATGAGATGAAGATTGAAAAATGTTGGAATAAATGTCATGAAGACTATTTTCTTTGAAAATTTAAATTTTTCCCAAAGATAAACTTGAGCATCACACGAGTAACATCATTAATTTTTTTATACATGAATTACAAATAATAGAACATTAACTCATATAATGCTAATAAAATCATATTTCAAAGACCATTTGTGCTAGGAAGATATTAGATCAACAACGTGAGTCATGTAAGATGACGTTTTGATATGCAAATCTTTTTATTTGTTTACAACTTTACATACATAGACAAAATTACGCAGAAACTATAAAAACATATATATAATTACATCCTATAAGTTAGATTTTTTTTCCCCAAAATAATATAAATGCACACTATATAAGGTGTTGGAGCATTCCACCAGTCTTTCTCAATTAAAACATGATTTTTCTGAGAAATAAAATGAAAGAATTTTCCCCACAGCAATCTTTCTATTTTACCGAGTTTCCAAAAAACTTTTCAGAAATAATATAGTAAATTTCTTAATGGAGAAATTTAATACTCACAATTTTTCTATCTAAAAAATAAATTTTTGAATCAAATCTTTAAAATATTTGTTAAGATTACAAAATCTTTTTTATATTTATTATCATAATATATGTAACTATCTAGTAATTTAAAAAAAAAAAATTGATATGAGTGATTTCTAAAATATAACCAATATGAATGCTCTTAGTATATGAAATGCTCTTAGTAGAAGAAATGAGTTTCTAAAAAGTAAAACATATAAATTAAATGAAAAAAACCGGCATGAATGCTCTTAGTATACGAGTTCTTATCCTTTTTTTTCAAATTCAGCAAATTATAGCAAAATGCAAAACCTAATTACACATAATATTTATATATGTGAACAAAGGATTAATTAAAAATGTAATAATAATTAACCATAAGCAATGGCAGAGCCAACTCCGGCAAATACAAAGAGTAAGGTTGAGATGAACTCAGCAAGATAGGCCCTAATTGACCCAATACTAAATGAATCATCGATTCTCCCAAAAGCTATCCCAGGCATTTTTAATTATTATAATAATTTATTTATTTTGGAAACAAAGAAATTAAAGGAGAATATGAAAGAGCTAGCTTATAGAGAGAGTGGAACAATGGTTTTTAGATGTACAGAGAGCCTCTAGTCACACTTATTTATACCGGGGAGAATGCGATTGTATAATATATATATATAATTTAATTATGTATTGGTTGAAAAGTGCTTATCATTATTAGTTTCTAACATTTCTAGTATTTTTTCTTTCTTTCTTTTGAAGGATTAAAATTCACCTTTTTAGTTTTTTTTTTTTTTTTTTTTTATAATTGTGGATAATATTTAGTTATTCAGTTTATAAGTGGGGATTATTTATTATTTTAATTTTTTTTAATTATAAATAAATTAATTTATACAATTAAAAACCGAATTACTATTGTCCTGTATGGTCGCCCACTTCAAACGTTCGCAGGGTACGAAGAGATAAAGAGAAATGTGTATGTATGTATGTATTTAATGAAACTTATGTTATCCGGTTAATTACACGAATGGTACCAATGGTTCGAATGAAATTATAATTTGGTCTTCACATATTCAATTAAAGCACCAATGAACCCTAAATTTTTAAAAGGGTAGTGGATTGGACCCCAGATTTCTACAAAGGCTACATATTCATCCTTTTCATAATTTTTTTTCCTATTGAGAAACTAATGTGCCCAAATTTTAGAGATTTTTAAGTATAAACTAATGTGTCAGTTTATTTTTTTTCAATCATTTAGCATTTATGACAATATTCTGCTCACACTGAGGATAGAAAATGTAATATAATCAAGCCTTGAGGAGGCTATTAGTGCTAAAATTGAAATTGTGGGGATCAAATAGAGTGTTGGTTAAAACTACAGCGATCATTTTCGTATCCAATCATTATATTCGGACCAATCCTAGCTGTCACACACTCACATTATTAGAATTGTCTGGAAGCCCATTAATGATGCTTACCCATGTGACCCAACCCCACCTCAAATAGAAAGTGAAAAAAATAATTGAGAGAAAAATGGTGATGGCAATGAGCAACTTTGGGCCACATTTGCGCCGGCTTATAATTTGTAAATTTGTTTGTAATGTGTGGATAAAATTAGGACAATGCTATAAATAAACATGTGTTAGTGTCCTAAATTATGGTTTAGGTGGTCTTAAATGAGGCATTATAGCCGGCCTGATAGGAATGGACATTGGACAGGAATCTCTTTTGGGATTTTTGACTTGTTAAAAAGGATAGAGACACATGTGCTTCGCAATAGGTGCATTGGTTTTCGAATCAACTCCTCAAAATAAATGTATGGAATTTTCGAAAAAAACTAAATTAAAAAAAATTATTTAATCTCAATTTTTTATTTGAAAATCAATGACTCTGATGCACCGAACAGAAGCCCCGGTTACTTGTTAAAGGGCATTTGTTTTGAAATTTTAGCATAAAAGGAATTGTTTAGTTTTTCCAACTTATCTTGATATATTTAAGAAGGTTTGTCACGTGTATAATTTCATAAAGATATAAAGGTCTTTGTAGCTAGAATATAAGTTCATAATATGCACACAACATTGTTTGCATTTATCCAATCTAATGTGGTATTATGTATGTTTGATCAAAATTGGGCTTAAGCCTTATCTTATTGCCTGCTCATGCTCCACCTTACATGCGCGTTTGGATATGATTTGGATATAACACGTGGTAAATTCCAGCGCCAATGCACTTCACCATCCATAAATTATCACACAATATATTTTTTCAGAAAATTGTGAATTATAATAATAATTTAATACTTAATTATAATAAAATTATTAAATTCACTTTTTTAAATATAAAATAAGAATAAATTTTAATTTTTTGTTACATTAAAATATTAAAATTATTATATTTTAAAATATTCTAAAAATATATATTATGCAACAATTTAGAAACGGGATATAAGGGAAGAGTTACTAGATGCCATGGCAAGTGAGGTTTTTTTTTTTTTTATTTTTGGAAGGTAGTAATAAAATATTTGAGTTCATTTAAAAAGAATTTGTACTGGAAAAAGAAATGCAACATCGTCATCATTCTGTAACATGATCATGAATATTGTAGAAGGACAGTAACGTCACTCGAACGCAAAAAACATGTAGATAACAAATTGCTACCAGCTAATCGAACCATATATAAATTCGTTCCATTTTTTTTTACATATCTATTATCAACAGAAAAAGGAACTCATTTTATATGATATAACTTTTTTATAAAATATTATAATATGTTGAATTTTACATTTATTTTAATAAAAAATATTTAAATTAATATCATTACTATATTGTACAAAAGAATTTACTATACTTTAATACAAAATTATTATATTTTTTAAAATAAGTCACTTTTCTTATATATATAAGATAAGACCGATACAGAAAATAAAACTTATATAAATTATTCATAGTACAACCACAACAGGATTATTTTAGAGGGACTGATAGCAACATTTTAGTGGAGCGTCCTTATCCAGTTTTTCATGATCCCTAGATTGTACATGGCACGTAAATGAAGTCAATAACTAGAATAAATCTAGAATAACATTTGCCAGAAACCATGCTAATTTTACAAAAGAAATGTTGAAAAAATGCAAGTACTTATTTGGTCACAGCTTATAAACTCCAGTTTATTAGATTTTTTGCTTAAGTTTGAATAGCATTTGGTTATTCAACTTTAAGCCATGCTTATTTGATGTTTTAGCCTAAATAGACTGAAACTTTAAATTGGATATATCCAATTTTTTTCAGTAAAAAATAAGTTAATTTATTTGCTTAAAAACTGCAACCAAACCACCCCCGAGTATGACTTGGAAATGGTATATTGCTAAGCCAAATAAGGACCATAGAAAACCCCCAAGTTCTAGAAACTGAAAACAGTTGTATCCTACGCAAGTGACAATATCTAACATCAAACATTCAAAACCAACATGCAACACTTTTAACTCTTCAACTAAAACAATAAGCTTTTGAACCTTTAGTCCAGTTGCGTACTTCTGGGGAAGGTAATGGAAGAACAACAATGGTAATATCCGTTTTCATCGAACACAAACCTTTGCGATAGATGAGCCTCGGGGATAGGATACTCACCCCATTCCTCTGAGCCGTATTGCTTGAAAATATCTCGTGCATCGAATGAATCAGCAAATCTTGTCTTTTGCTTCCTGCATGATTCAAGTCATAAGTATTTAGGTGACCAATTTTAAGGTAAAAACAAAAAGGATCACAAATCCTAAAACTGGAAAAAAAAAAGAGGGGTGGAGGAGTTGAGGACAAGACCTCTTCCGGTGCCTAGCATTCATCACAGTGGCATGTAACTGCAGTAAATAGAC
The DNA here is from genome assembly GCA_001753735.1 of Embelia ribes. NCBI lineage: Eukaryota > Viridiplantae > Streptophyta > Magnoliopsida > Ericales > Primulaceae > Embelia > Embelia ribes. The sequence continues at coordinate 2,044 of MKEJ01100958.1, read as the reverse complement.
AATGTGGCATTATTCTTGATATTTGAATCTCGCAACAAAATAAACGCTAAAGGTACCATTGGACAAATAGCAATACATAACAATTATATGAACGAAAAAACATAAAAAAACAATATGAATATAACAAGTATTGCAAGTTTAAGAAGTATACATAACAATACATGGCTACGTGTTTATATACGTCTCAATGCATTCGACACAGTTTTTGACATGTGTGGGTTTTTTAACTTTTATCACAAATAAAGTACTAAATCATAAAACAGTTGCAACACAATTATTTATGTGCGCCTTGCAAACAAATAAAGAGTATAACAAGCAGTAACAAGATGAGAGGATTCAAAAATGTCAAATTCCTATTGTGTAAAAATGTTATTGTTGTGTAAAAAGTGATATTGAATCTGCTGAACATCTTTTTAGTAAAGGGGAGCTGGCCTGTTCTGTATGGGCTCATTTTTCCCAGGTTTTGGGGCTCCTTCCTTAGCTCACTTCGACTGGAAATAAAAATGCTTGCAATGGTGGATGCACTTTAAGGGAAATAGCCAAGATAAGCTGTACCTATTATACCGATGTGGGAATTGTGATTTGCTAGAAATGACAGAAGGCATTCAGAGAAAGAATTATCCTTTTCATCTTCTATCTACAGAATTGGGAGTTGGTGGTTTGATTTGAATGGACTGATATCTCCTAAAGCTATTCTAAATTTTCCCGGGGAGATTACTTTGCAACTTTTAATTTGCCTAAGAAAATGGTGAAAATCAGAAAGCCTATCTTAGTTCAATGGAAGCCTCCAATAAGCAATGCTTTGAAACTTAATATTGATGGTGCCTCTAAAGGTAATCCAGGGTATGCTGGATGTGGTGGGGTTATAAGGAACAATAAGGGTGAGGTGGTGTTAGCCTTTTCAGAAGTCTTGAACATAAGTTCAAATTATTTTGCAGTAATGTCAGGCTTGTCTTCTGGTTTACTTCTTTGCTATCAGATGGGCATTTATCAGATTGAGGTTGAAACAGATTCACAAGTTTTGGTTGACTGGTTTCTTAAAAAATCTGCTCCTCCTTGGAGTTTGCTGCATTTGTGGAAAAAAATTGTAGGTTTACTTGAATATATTGATGTACATATTGTACATATATAGAGAAGGGAACTCAGTAGCAGATTTTAAGGTTTGTCTACTCAACATTTTCAAAGATCAGAGTTTCCTTGTTCCATACAGAGAGGTTGGTCTGCAGATTTTATTGGACTTTCATCGTGGAGGCAGCCTAGATAATGGAAAAGTTTAGCTGGAGTTGGTATTTAAGTTTGTTGCATAATATTTTGCTTTTTTTTATTTTTTATATTGGTCTATTTTGAAAGAATTGCTGTAAGTCAAAGGGAATTTCCCCTTTTTATCAATAAAATCTTTCTTTGCCGAAAAAAAAAAAAAAGAGCAATGAATCATTGTAACAAAATCTCTATTTTATTGGGTAAATAAATAGTATTAGATACACTTATATATTAAATATTTAATTCTTAAATTTAGGACAGAGACCATATATAGGGTAATAGTTGGGATGCTCTTATGCCCACAATCGATTATACTCATCATCATCATCCGTTAAATCACTTGAAAAGTGTTCGATTGGGAGCTCGTTTACAGTCCATTATCTCATAAGTTCGTGTGGGTTAACTTTAAAAGGGGCTCTTTTAGCCTCTAAGCATGTGAATTTCAAAGCAGCTGATAAGCCAGACGCTGTGTTAACCTTCTTCAAAAACCACGGCTTTTCCCAAACCCAGATCTCAAAAGTCATAAGCTATGTCCCTAAAGTGCTCCTACTTATTCCTGAGAAAACCCTTTTGCCCAAATTAGAGTTTCTCAAATCCAAAGGCTACTCAGACTTGGACGTTACTGTCCTTATAACTAAGTGGCCAGACATTTTGATGAGGAGCTTAGAAAATCAATTAATCCCCTCGTTCAATTTCTTTAGTAATATTCTTGAATCTAGTGGGCCGAAAAATATAAATGCTTCCAAACGATGTGTTGGCGTTCTTCTGTTTGACGTTGAGAAAC
>MKEJ01100952.1:0-15159 GCA_001753735.1 Embelia ribes | reverse complement strand
GGTGGCACTGAGGCTCGGCCTATCATCCTCTTGAGATGACTCTGGGGCTCATCCTTGAAAAATGCTTTCGGATTCCTGAAAATTCAGAGGTAGTCTTGAGGCTTGGCCTCTATGCCTCTTAAAGTGGCCTTGGGCCTCACCCTCGAAGAAGGCTTTCAGATTTCAAAGAATCCAGAGGTGGCCCTAAGCCTTGAATTTTTTTCCTTTTGAGGTAGCCCTAAGGCTCGTCCTCGAAGAAGACTTTCGAATTCCTGAGAATCCAGATAAGGCCCTGAGGCTCAGCCTCTCTTCCTTTTGAGGTGACCCTAGGGCTCGTTCTTGAAGAAGACTTTTGGATTCCTGAGAATCAAGAAGTGGCTCTGAGGCTTGGCCTCTTTCCCTCTTGAGGTGGCCCTGGGGTTCATCTGTAAATAAGGCTTTCGAATTCCTGAGAATTTAGACTTAGAATCTTCTCAATATTATACGATCCAAATTACCAAACTCTTTGTAAATGACATAAGCATTCACAAACTATGAATGTGAATTACAACAAAAAGTTTTGGGTTGCTGAAAATACTTCCTCAAGTTGGTAGCATTTTATGGAAGCTTTTTAGAATCTCCTTCGGGCCTATATGGGTTTTACAATCAATATGCATTTTTTTGACAGATTTTGTTATTTCGTAAGTGCCTTCCCAGTTAGGGCCCAACTTTCCATGGATCGGGTTCCATCTATTCTGGCTCTTATTTCGTGCTGTCTTTCCTTAACCTTCTTATTATAGGAATTTTGAATTTTCTGCTTATAAGCTTCTATCTTTATCAAAGTTTCTTCCCTTCTATAATCTGCAATGATGAGTTCAACTGTTTTGAGGTGATCATTGTGTCCTCCTTCTAACACAAGGGTTTTGTAGGTGGGAAGGTCCACCTCAAGTAGTATTACTGCCTCACTTCTATATACTAGGCTAGGGGTCGTATTGGTTGCTATACGAGGTGTTGTTCTATGAGCCAAGAAAATACTATGCAATTCTTCCACCCATTTGCCTTTTGCTTCCTCCAATCTCTTTTTTATACCATCTAGAATTGTTCAGTTTGAATTTTTAGCTAGGTCATTACTCTGGGGATAGAAAGGTGTGGACTAGAAATTTAGGATTTTGTGCTCGGCACAGAAGTCTTGGATAAAATTGCCGATCAAAGTTAGTCCCGTTGTCTACTACCAAAGCATACGGGTATCCAAAACTTGTAATGATATGCTTCCAGATGAAAGATGTGGTTCTCTATATTAATCTTCATCAAGGGGACCGTTTCAATCCATTTGGAAAAATAATTTGTCACGACTAACAAGTAGCGCATATTACCTTTTGCCCGAAGGAGTGGCCTTATAACATCCACCCCCTATTGCGCGAAGGGTCGTATTGCAATTATGGCTGCCATATCCTAGGTAGGTTGTCGGAGGATTGGTGAGTATCTTTGATTCTTATTACATTTTTTCACGTATACTATGGCACTACCCTATATATGTGGCCACCAATACCCCTGGCTAATGGTCGTGTATGACAGAGATCTCCATCTAATATGTGCCCCCATAATATCCTTCATGTATTTCTTTCAATAAAGGTTCCACGTCCTTCGGATCTATACATTTGAGGTATGGTCGGGTGAAGTTACGTTGAAATAGTTCCCTTGATTTTAACAACCAGATATTCACAACCTCCATTGTATTCTAATAGCATCCTTTCTATCTGCAGGAACCTTCCACTCATTAAGAAAATCAATAATTTCATTTATCCGGTATAGCTCGGTCTCTTGAATAATCAGCACAATATGTAACTATTGCTCAATGCTTGGTTTTAGTAAGTAATGGATAAGAATTATGCATGCTTCCTTTGCGGAAGCCAAAGTAGCTAGCGTTGCTAGGGGATCAATATGAGTGTTCTGGGTTCGAACCACTTGTTGGATAGAGAATTCTTCAAATTCAATAATTATTTTCATAACCAACTTCAGGCATTCCACCATTCATGCTATTTTGGCTTGGTATTGTCCAAATATTTGCTTAGCCACCAATTGAAAATCAGTATTTACTTTAATCTTCCTAACCCCCAAATTTTTGGTTGTTTTGAATCCGAAAAGGATTGCTTCATATTCCATTTCATTGTTCGTAAATGGGAACCCAAGTTAAGTCATTCTTTCCGCGATGTTACCAAGAGGATCGATGAGGACTATTTCAATCCCCGTTCCATTCTTATTCGAAGCTCCGTCTATAAATAGCTCCCATATTCCATCTTCTTGTCTGGAAATTTCAAAGTCAGATTCTTCTGTAGATAATATGATATGCTCCCATATTCTTCTGTAGACATTAAAGTCAGCCACTACTTGGCCTTTTATTGTCATTTGGGGCTTGTAGATAATATGATTTGCTTCGAGTTCTATAAACCATTTCGCCATTCTTCCAGACATGTATGTTCTCCTAAGTACAGCTTGAATCATAAATTTTGAGTAAACAATTATAGAATAGGCATGAAAATATTGAGGAAGCTTTCTCTAGGCAACCACAAGGGCAAATACTAACTTTTCCGAAGGGTGACATCGAGTGTCCGATGTTACTAAATTTTTACTAACAAAGCTATTCAAACCCCTCTTCTCTGAATAAAGGAGTACTAATAGCATTTGTAGAAAATGTTAAATATATCACAAGCATGTCGTTGACCTTGGGATTGTAAGTTTAGGTGATTGTTGTAAATAATCTTTCAGGGTGTCAAAAGCCTTCTAATATTGCTTTATCCATTCAAACTTCCTTCCTCCTTTTAAAGCTACAAAAAATAGTATACATTTATCAGTTGATCTACTGATAAACCTGTTCAAAGCTGTAGCCATTCCGGCCAGATTCTGAACCTCTTTTACTTTCATTGGGGGTTCAAGATTTATAACGGCTTGTAGCTGGGATGTGTGTGCTTCAATGCCCTTATGTCAGAGATGAAACCCATGAATTTTCTAGCTCTTTCAAGGCATTTAACTTTAGCTTGCATTGACACGATGTTTGAAGTACTTCAGCCAAGTAGAATATGTGCTCTCCCTTTTTCTTTTTCACGACAACCATATCTTCAATATAATTGTTTTACCCAAGTGTGGGACACAGATTCTAGTGATGTTTCTATGGTAAGTAGAACCCACATTCTTTAACCTGAAGGGTATAATATTGTAACAGTAATTTCTAGATAGTCCTTTGAACGAGGTGGCCTCCTGATCCGCCAAATGCATCAGAATCTGATGATACCCAGAGTAGGCATCTAAGAAACTCATGTGCTAATCCATGGCTGAAGCATTTACAAGTTGGTCGATCTTTGGGAGAAGAAAGGGGTCCTCAGAACAAGCCTTATTTAGGTCAGTATAATCAACACAAACTCTTCATTTTCCATTCTTTTTTGGTACCACGACGACATTGGCCAACCATTTGGGATAATACTTTTCATGGATTGCAGAGGCTGAAAGCAGATTCTATATTTCCAAGGATATGGCATCTTAATGTTCTTTCTTGTAGGTTCAGGTTTTCTGCCGTACTATGTGAAATTGTGGAGTTATATTGAGACGGTGACAAGCTACCTCCGAATCAAGCCCTTGCATTTCATTTGAGGTCCATGTGAAATTGTTTATATTTTGGATGAGGAATTGAAATAGTTCATCCGCCTTATCAGTAGGCAACTCTGCCCATAGGAGAAAGTAATGCTCCTCATCTGCCTCTGGTATTTGCCGTTTGACCAATTCTTCTTTAACTTTTTCCTTCGGGCTTATGCCGAGTTGGTAAGGGGAACTTCCTTATAAAGTGGAGTTTTCTTAGTGAGTTTAGGTTTGTCAATAGAGGCGAACCAATATTCTTCCTCTTCTACATCAACTGAAATACAAATTTGTATGGTTTGTTTTCCTCGAATGGTCGCATTTATGAAATTTTGGACTTCATATTGATTTCCTCCAATAGTTTAACTTCCCCTTGAATGTGATATCTCACCTTTTGATGTAAGGTGGAAGCAGTTGCATTTAAGCTATACATCCAGGGGCTTCCCAAATTTTCGTTATAGAGCAAGGGAGCATAGATCACTGTAAATTCCACATCCTTTTCAGTTGTGCAAGTTTGCACATCCAACCATATCCTTCCCAGAGCTTTTACTTGTTCTGAACTAAAGCCTATAAGAGATATGGGGGCTGGGGATAATTCTAATAACTTGATTTTTAATTTCGGCAACATGTGAGCAAATAGGATTTCAACCAAGTTTCCTCTGTCTACTAATAGTCGGTGTACTACTGCAACTTGGTGGATTGCGGTCGTGGTGAATACAACAGGTGGTTACATTATCTTCTGCTTTTTTATACCAGATGGGTCTTGAAATTGAATGGAATTTACATAATATTGGAACCTTATCCTACGGCCAGGGGTATTGTGCGGGTTAGGAGCTATGGGCCACAGCTCAGAAGTGTGTATGGTCAATATTTCCAATAGTGCTAATGTTGGTGATTGTAGGGTAGAGGAGATGGCAAGATATCTTGCCAACGACCTATTTGTTCAAGTACCCTTTACTGGCCAGTTGTTTAGTTGACATTTCAAACTTCGACATCCATAAGGATTATAATCGACGATGGTCCCGATGATATTCAAAGTATTTGGATCTATCCCGATACTCAGGTGGGTTGTTAAGTGGTGCAATTGGTACCACCCAATTATTTCGCTTGATCTCGTGAAAAAAATCACTATTGGATTTATTAAACTGGAATTAAGGGTTTGATACCGCAGCTCTTTCAGGTCGTTAAGCATGTTTTCCTTCCTATTCTTATTCAACTTCCTATCATTCTGTTATTCTTCCATTTGTTGTTCTTTCACCATATTGTGTACTTGTTTACTTCGGCCTTGTTTCTTAACTTCCTTCGAGGTGTTCTTCAACCTCACTTCTTCGGCCTTTGCATACTTATCCAATCTTAAAAAGAGTTTGTCGATGGACTTAGTTGATTTTAAATGAAACTTCATATATGCTTCATCTTGGGGGTTAAGACAAGCTGTAAAACAACCCAATGCAAAGGTGTCCGGGCATCAGATTAGATCGATAAAACTGTATACATTCTTGAATTTAATTGTGAAGTTATGCAAACTTTCATTTGAACCCTTCCTTATTTGCACTAAAGCTTCAGGCCCTAAGGTGATTTTGAATTTGGTGGCAAACTTCTTTAAAAATCTTTCCATCATCTGATTTTAAGATTGGATTGATCATGGTTCCTTTTGATCCAACCACATCAAAGTCACTTTCCAAATATAGAGGGGAACATTTTGCACTGAAAACTTTTATTGGAACTCCACACAAACATCTTTTGCTGGTAGTGTATCAGATGCATACTAAGATCCGATATTCCATCGTATATGGGAAGGATGGGAGGGCTACAATTTCATGGTATGGGTTCAAAAAGAATAGTTAGGCTTAACAGAAATTGAGTAATCTCCCCGATAATGCATTCTACCTACTCATCAATTGTCCTTCAGGGATATAATGGTAGCGCGACATCCAACGTTCTTCTTTGGTGATAGGTTTGAAAATGTCAGCTAACACTTCTTTGAGGTAGGATAGGAACATTTGAGGTCGGAAACTAGTTGGTAGGACTATTGGATAAGAATTTCCCAACTTTATCCCTCTGACTAGGCTTGGACGGGCTTGAGTATGAAATCGACTGCATGTACCACTTTGAGTTGGAATACGATAAAAATGATCGGATTCTTGAGGCATGCCAGTCACTTGCTCAAGAAATTATTCCTCATCTCCATCTTCTTCAGACGAATACTTTTCATCGTCATCCCCGAATGGTATATAACTAGTGTATCTGGAGGAGCTAGCTGAATTAGAGGAATTAGTGGTTTGGCACCCTAGGGCTTTAAATTTACAACATCTCTGCCTTTGAACATCATCATCTCTAGGAGAGAGGGACCTTCTCCTTCCAACAAGAAATGAGTTTTCTTGGTCCGCTTCTCCTTCTACCCTAGGAGCAAGAGGAAGTGTGGGGATGTGTTGTCTTGGATTATAATGTCGATGCTCACAGATTCTCATCTTTTTTCCGGCTGCCGATGCGGGTTCGGGAATAGTTCTTGCTTCATTTCGGGGTGGATGATCAATATCTAAAGGTTGATGTTTAGGTATGGAGAAAAGGGAGTTGTTTCTTCCTCTGAGAGACAAGCCAGAAGAGGTGAAGGCCAATTGAAATTGTTCTTGCACAATAGAGGTAATAAAGGCCTATAGATCCAATGGTAGTTCAGACGGGTTGTTTGAAGAGCTCAGGTTATTGATTATTTTCTAATTTATCATTGACTGCACCTCAGCTAGGATAAGGTTTGTGAGATTGTTTTGGGAGAGGGATCCAAGAAGTATTGTATTAAAAGGTAAAGAGGAGATGGGGGATAGGGTCTTTCCCATCCCAGGAGAATTTTGGGTTCCGGAAACAAATTCATCCCTAGTTGTTGTCTGAGGTGGGAGAGAGTTTTGGTCATCATGAGATTTTGACATCTTGTGATAAGTGAAGGGTTCGGAAACTTATAATCTTTTCCTACGATAAGTTCCTACAGACGATTCCAGTTGAAGAGTCTTTATCTGGCTGAAGGGTCAAATATAAACCCCTGAAAGCGAATGGTGTAATCTTGTGAGTCTGAATGTCGTATCCCAAATTTCAATCTTTCTAGTCCTCTCCTTTGCCTAAAGGTTCTCGTCCAAACGTGTTCCTTATAAGCTAAAGGCTCTTCTCGATGTTCCACTCTAGTACCTAAAAGCATGGGTAGGGGGATTGCCCATAAACTCTTCGATACTTAAGTAAGTAAGGGCTCAAATGAAGACTGTAAGTGTAAGGTAATTACGACAATAAATGTATTAATTAAGTATTAAATATAGAAAGAGAATTCTTCACCCGTCTTTTCAACTGATAAGTGTCAATATTTGTTTGGTCCTGGCATCTCAAGGGGGTTATTGGTTTAGGATGACCTCGCCTTAATTTGAAGGTTATCCTTGCTTTTCCTCTGGGCGATATTGCCTGAAGCTTTTAACTTAGGCTGCGTTGGGGAAATATCCCGAGGTGGATTATATCCCGACTGTTAATTTTTCCAAGATAATTAATGTAGGGGAAATGAAAAGTTAGTTCATTAATTGACAGTCTCTTCACATCAATCAAAGAGTTTAATCACATTAATTATAATAACTATACTTCTTTTTGCCTCCCAATTTTTTTCTTATAAATAGAACTTTTTTAGACTTCATTTTCACTCAACTACCAGCGTTTCTAGAGAGAGAAATTTCTCTATATTTATTCTCATGGATTTTTCAAGTGATAGCAGTGACTTGAGCTCTGATATAAGTAGTTTCTTCATGGGGCAAGATCTTATGGAGAGTATGAATTTGAGGAAAAGTTGTGGAACAAGAATCAACGCGTAGTTGAACTTCAAGAAGAGCTGGAGGAGCTAGAAGCCCTAAGGGCCCGAGTGGAGGCCTTGAAAGCTCGGGCCGTCGCATTGGAGATTCGAGTGTCTGCCCTTGAACAGGCGTCTAATAGCCTAAGCGGTCCCTCGGATGAGGCCAACTTGAAGGGCATGATTCTTGCCCTCAAGGTTGCTCTTGTTGGCCCAGGGGACGCCCCTGGGGAATAGGAGAGAAAGAAAAAGAGATAGAAGGGTATAATACAATCTCTCTTTTTATGTGTGTGTGTTAGAAGGGGCTAATACCATCTTTGTGTGTGTGCGTGCGCGTGCACTACTCGATCACTAATCAACAACTCATAATCTTACTTTTTTACCTCTAAGCTACTTATCATTGAATCCTCCAACACCTCTTTTCCAAAGACGGATAAGGAAAAACACAACTACAATTGCAGAGAAAAGCTAAATTACAAGAGAACATTGTTAGATGCTACATTTGACCTAAATTGTGGTGGACAATATGTCTCAGTTTATCTTGCAGCATCGTTAGATCGAAGGCCGTGGTATCACAAACCTGCAAAAACGTATAGCATTTACACATGTTCCATAAGCATAGTCGGGTTAAAGTGTATAAAATTGTCCGGAGTAAACCTACCAAAATTGTATCCTTGTAGCACACATAAACATAATATTGGATGTTGAAGCATACATAAGCTTTTTTAATGATAATCAAATCGTACTTGGCTTAAAGTAACATGGGTAAGACCGTGATTTTTTTTTTCTATGCTCTGATTGGATGCAAAAACCCTAATTTTACTGACAAAATTTTTCTGAAGAAAAATCTAATCAAAATTTTATGGCATGATTTTCTTTCCTTTTTAGAAGAAATTAACACGGTGGCAACAATAACAACTTTTCCACCTAACTTTCTATGCTTTCTTTATCTACGACGAAACCCTTATTAATAAAAATTTTTCTACAAAACATGTTCAACATAATAGCATTTGGATAACAAATCATATCAAAACCCTGATTATTTCAATTCTTTTCTAGGATGTGAAAACCAAAATTTAATCACTATTATTTCTTTCAATTTTTTGTTTAAAAAAAAACCACAAAATGTAAGAATAGTTTTTTGTATATATAACTTAATTTATATATTTGTATTACCTCTGTCTTGATCATGAGGAGCAACATGTCATTTATAGTGGTGCAAGTACAGGTAAGAACCTCAAGCCCTTGTTCAAGTAGAACCTCAAGCACTCTTGATAGCACGACCTCTTCCTCTTTAAAGCCACTATTGATCAAAATCTCCAAACTATGGTCATTACATGTGCTCACACTAACACAATTTTCAAAATTATTGTTTGAGCATTGGCTCGTATGGGGTAGGGCGCCAGAATGAGTCATCTTCTTCATCCTTTCCCTCTTGAATTTTAGTTCCTGGATGTTATTCTCCAAGTGGTGGATGTAGTTTACTGCCTGGTGCATGTGATCCGATATCGAACGTTTCCCCTAACATCCAACATAAACATATTAATGTGATGATACTGTTAGTAGAACCTTGTAAACGGGAGATATAGTTGCATATTTGATTCACAATGTGTGTGTATATTTGGGTACCATGTAGGTAATAAAATATACAGAAGATAATCAACATCAAAATAACTATAGTAGCATATTAATTAACTAGAATATATTATAAGTGATGAGTTCATGAACCATCTAATCGTGACATTTAGAGGTTTGCAAGTTGCAACATATGTAGCTTTGCACGCTAGTGAATCCAGATTAAGATTTTCTGTATGGGGGTCCTCAGATCCTTAAAAACAAAAATCGCATAATATTTTTTTTGTTAAACATACAGAAATCACAAAATTATATATATGAAACGGAAATTGGAAGAGATGAAGATAAAAAGTGCATTTGCCTCCGCTTTGATGGATGCAAGTCCAATACATTTATAAGCAAATACGCATGTAAAATACCACAAGAGTCAATTACCCTCATCCTTGGAGCTATCATTGCTCCTTATAATCTAAAGGTAGATTAGAGTTCAAAGGAAAGTACTTCTTCATATTGTTTGACTGGGACACATGCACGCGGTGGGCTGTTTTGCCCCCCAACATCTACCCCTTTATTAGAATCTAGGCGATAACTCCATATTACTTGGGATATGAATCACTTGCAAAAGTTTCACGTCTCGTATGATATGCTCTATAGATTGATGTTTTAATAGACGATGGCTTTGGTTATAATTCTTATCAATATCTAGGTGTTATACTAGAAGACAACTTCCAATCATCTAGTATGATAGGCTCTAATGTTTTTCTTCAGCAAGAATTTCGATCCAACCACCATCTAGATAATACACATATGCACAATTGGATGCATATAGTTAAGGTTAGAGAAAAAACCAGTTTCCAGGATTCACCTAATTATTTCAAGCATTTGAGAAACAACTTTTGAATTTGTATTGTGATATATAGTGTCTTTTACTTCATTGATTAACCGAAGATCTTGATAATTTACTTAAAACAAATCAGATTAATTAGAATTTAAACAATATTAATTGTTATGTTTTCCTATCTGATCTGATTTAAGCTAAGTTTAATCCATATCACCAATCAACACTACTTGGTGTTTCACACAGGTATATTCTTTGTACAAGGTCATATGAACCAAGAAAGTTGCAGTTTTCCGATCGTCAAGTTTCATGCCAAGTTTTCCGATCGCCAATGTAACAATTAAGAAAAAAAAAATCTAGATAGATAAACGTGTAAAAATCCTTCTCAAGGTGAAAGTTAATTCATTCCACAGTTAACATGGCCTAATTCCTAAAAGAAAAGCACTTGAACACAAAAAAATAAAAATAAAATATTAATATAGTTCCTTTACCTTGATATACTCAAGGGGAAGTTGTGATCTCAGTGATGCGTAAAGATTAGCCATCTCTTTCCTTCTCTGTCTCTCTATCTCTTTATGAATCTCTCTCTTCTGTTGAACATCAATTAAATTTGCTCCATCTAAATTTTCCATGGTATAAAATTAGAAATTGGAGATGTGAGTTGTCCTTGTATTATTGCTTTCCAGTGAAGCAATGGTCCAATATCAGATTTTGTGTGATTTGGAAAGAGAGGACTAATCAAATAACCAGCTCATATGTATAAAAAATAAATTAAAAATTAATGATCATAAAGAAGTAGATTCGTTAGTTAGGGTTTGAGATCTTCAATGGCCATGGGGAAGATGAGATTCCCTTCTCTCTCTCCTTAGAAAGGAAATTAAATGGTTGTGTCACTAATGACCTCAGTAAACAGTTTTTTAATACGTCCTCTACGCACTGTTGTTTTGTGTTTAATTTAAGGGAGGCATTTTGGTACAAACCAATGGTGCGAACACCAATCACAAAATAACAAGTAGGCGCCAAGTACAAAAGAGAGAATCATAATTAATTCCCTATCACTTATTTTGTGCTTATTTGCAAGTTTGTAATTGGTGTTTAGTGCCTTAATTAAACGACACCGATGTTTCCATATTGAGGGAGGACTAACACCCAGAAAAGTAGGTGCACCGGTTGTCCTTTTTCCTTTTTGCTTACCTTAAAATGACACTAATGTTCTCAAATTGCTTGGGCATTGACCTAGAGCCACACAAAAAGAAGAACTGCGCAGGTAACATGCTAAAGATATATAAGAACAAATAATTTCCAGCTTTGAGGAATTATTAGAAGGGAAAAAAACTCATTTGTACATTATGCATCATTGTGTAACATGTGCGTATTATCAAGTTCATAAGGTAATAATTGCCATGGAAAAGAGAAGTTATAGTACTTGGCCACTTCTAAAAATAACAATGGCACTCTTATTTTAACTTGACAATACGAGTTCACTGTTTTATATGTTACTTATCATGGTCGATAATTTAAGAAAGAGATCATAAAAATTACATAAACTATTTTGTGTGTACATTTTGATTTTCATTTTCAAAATATTAATCTCAAGTCTTATCATAAGTTACAAATTGATCATTGCTTTCAAAAAATAAATAATAAATCACCCTGATCAAAAAATTATGGCTTCTCCTATTTAGTTATCCATTTCGACGAAAAAAAGACGAGTTAAAAGAAAAATTGATCCCAAGGAATAAACCAATAGTTGTTTTTTACAAAATTTACAATGTCTTTTAGGGATTTGAAAAGGTCCCTTTGATGAGTTTCTCATTAGACTCCTCACTTCCTTAAGTCTGCCTTGACACTTAAAGTGGTTTTTTGTGCATATATATCAATTTCTTCATCATCATCATTTGTTTTCATTTTATTATTATATGAATGGACATATTTCTAAACAACCGAGATAGTTACCTCGAGATAATATGTACATATGGCACTCAATCTATTTTTTCCCTCTCTCCAAACTGTATAATAGCATGTGTTTAATATATTTTAATTTTATTAAATAAAGTAGGCTACGAACCAACCAACAGTATCAATGAAAATATCTCTACATTATTGTATCCATGTATTATATTGCTAAGTATGATTAGTTGTTACGTGAGGATAAGTAAAGCTATAATTAAAGACACTTAGAGAATTGCTTAGCAGCTTCTCTGTATCTTCTTCCCATGAAATACAATCAGTAACACATCATTTTTTTGAATAAATTTTTAGTAGTTAGTGAAGCAACTAGCTTGGATGTTGGTTTTTTTACTCCTATCTAGATCATCAAATGGTGAGAAGAATGGAGAATTTTCCATTTTTTCCGTTACTTCATCAATGTTCCTAATTATCCAAACGAAAAATAAAATAATATATATATGTTGTTTTGTAACCCTAGCATACAACAACTATAACACAAATTTTAAAACGGGACCTCCTAAATTAAATCCTTTACAAGTAATGAGTATTTATGTAGCCTATAGAGATAATTAATCACATGATTAGAATAAAAAATACATAATTAATCAATAAAGAATGAAAAAAATCTATAACAAAGGAGGAGGACAAGACTTCCTAAATTTAATGCCTTACAAATAATGGATCTTTAAGTAGCCATATATATAATTAATCAAATCAAGTGTATAAAGATCCCTATACACACACACACAAAAAAAAATAAAAATAAAAATAAATAAATAAATAAAAATACAAAGCTTCCTAAATTTAATTGTTTATTAGTCATGAATACTTATATACCCGAAGAACTAATTAATCAAATAAAGTGTAACAAAAACATTATACCTGAAAAACAAAGTGTTTGTCTACATGTTATTTTGGACATAGAAACAACAAAGAAAAATAATTTAAATGATACTTTTTTCATGTTTTCAGCTTATAAAAATAAAACACAAGCATAAAAAAAAAAAAAATCTGTATTCCTTGGTTTTGGCCACGTTTACCCACCTACACTCTCTTAGAATTTTCTTTATCTTTTTTAAATATTATTATCTCTCACATTTTAAAACCTAGCTATTTACAGTTTTTAGTTTTACAAAATTAATTTCTGATAAACAAGGGAAAATAATTAAACAGGGAAAAAATAATTAAACAAGTTTTCAAAAATTTGTTTTCAAGATAAACAGGGAAAAATAATTAATAAAAAAAATAAAATTTGTTTTTAAGGATACTGAAAGAGAAGTGCAAAAACTAAAACAAATAAAAGCAAAAAATAGACACAACTTGCACTTACCTAAAGGGAATAGTTAGGTGTTCACAGCATACAGTCACATGATTAGCTACTAAATAAAATAACAACTAATTGAATATAAACACTGTCGTTTTCCTTTCATTGTACTACCAAAATAAATTGGATTAATCTACTATGCAATCATTGTAAATTCACAAGTGGAAGTATCGTCCAATGACTAGAACCATCCCACTTTAGCAGCTTTTCATCAAATAATTGTTAAGGCCCCGAAATTAATAATATGTCCCGTATGCGATTTACATAATATTACATATAATGAAAGATAATATTTCTTAAATAAAATTATTTTTTCAATATATCAAAAAAATCAATCCAGGCTTAAAATGTTTGCTCATTTATTAGAAAATACTAAAATCTCAAAATACCATATTGGTTGGACGGTGCACAATTTTATAAATCAACTAAACATTATTCTTAAAATACTAAAACAAAATAAAACTACTATCTATAGACACAAGGGAGCTCCAACAACTCTAACCCTGAATATGCAGCCCTTTGGTACCTGTCCTTGCTTGAGGTAACAAAATAATCCAAACATAAGATTAGTTTTACTGAATTTGCAGAAATAGAACACCAAGAAATTATGCTTATGAACATGAACAAAAAAAATACAACAATAAATATCACAATTTTAATTACTCAAGTAGGAACCAAAGAATACGTATGCTCATTTCAACATAACTCAATATTTCTCTTGTTATAATTCAAATTCTCAAGTTTTCACAATTTAACACTCACACCATGGGTTGTGGCTCTCTATATGATTTAACGCATAAAAATTTTAGCGGATAGTCTTCCCAACCTTAGGTCCTGCATGGAACTTATAAACATTAGAATATTAGAAGGCCAATCCATGACACCTTATTTAGACATTACTCTAATTTAGAAAGCCAATCCACTATACCCTCTAAATGCAATTCACAGTTCTGTTCACTTCAATACAGTTTCTCACGGTTTATGTTCTCATTAACAATTTTACACATTTGATGTAGCATATTCAACAACACTTCACATCATATTCCAAGTCTACCATACATTAGGGCGTATAAGTATAGAACAACAAAATATGCAGACAATCACATAAAAACTTGTGCTTCTAACCACAAAAGCACTAAATCCTAACTGCATCTGAAGTTTAGTGTTCGATTCCTCGGAAAAATTGATGAGAAATCCTAACTTCCCCCTCTACCAAGTTCACCACCTAGTTCACAATCACTTATGAGTAATTAACAAGAAATCAATCATTATTCTCATAAACCAATATCAATTAATCATCTACTTGACAAATGATGAACTATGATTTCCACAAAATAGATCATATGTGATGAATTCTTAACTCACGTGATAGAGAACAAATAGTAGAACTTGAATTTACTCTTGGATTCAACAACAGGTTGATATCCTAGACGATTTTGATGATTCCCCTTCAGTTTTTTGCCCCTTTCTCTCTATTCGTCTATTTGGGTGTAAAATATGCATATTACAATGCCTATTTGTATTTCTTATGTTCAGTATGAAAACAGTTTGTTCGATCCAATTACACTTGAATCGATCGATTTATGATTTTGGATCATCGATTGGAGCCACTGGATCCTGACATTAATCCGAGTCTGTAAAACGATGAAAATTTTCCAAAATGATCCTTATTTCATTATAGGCATATTTAGTAGCATCATACATTTTACTAAATCTCATTTGGAAGTATAAAACATAACAACTAGGCGTGATTTTTTTCTCCTTTTTACTTCCTTATTACTTTTTATGCTAACACTTAGTTTATTACAAATGGGGCCTTACAATAATTGTACACGAGAAATTAATTAAGCTTGTAATCTTTAGCTAATCAAGTCAACTAAACAAAGTTGCTTGTAATTAATCTTTGCAAGATATAGACATATATACCAACTTCCTAAAACAGGAATCAAATTATGTGTTGTTTCTATATACTATTTATGTGCTGTTTTTGAAAAACAAATATATATATATATATATATATTTTTTTTCAAAATGATTAGTTTGATAAAATTTAAGAAATTGTCACGCCCCGAAAAT
>MKEJ01100949.1:0-10313 GCA_001753735.1 Embelia ribes | reverse complement strand
AAAAGATGAAGATGGTTCGACTCTCTGATAACCATCTCGGAAGATTGTGCCTGATAACTCAAGATGACGAGTTATTGGATCTCGAGAATAAAAAGACCAAGACTGCAAGTTATTGTAGCTCGAGGATAAAAAGACCAAGACGACAAGTTATTGTATCTCGAGGATAAAAAGACCAAGACTGCGAGTTATTGGAGCTCAATGATAAAAAGACCAAGAAGACGAGTTATTGATCTCGAAGATAAAAAGACCAAGACTGCGAGTTCTTGAATCTCAGGGAAAAAAAGACTAAGATTGCAAGTTGTTAGAGCTTGAGGATGTAAAGACCAATATCGCGAGTTGATTGAATCTCGGGGTTAAAAGATTAACTGAAATCTGAGATATACTGAAATCTGAGGTGATGGAACTTTTGGTTAGTGTAATACCAACAAGTGGTTTTGGTTGTTGGAAGATGATGAGAATAGTGAGTAGAGAAAGCTATTTACCTCTATCACAAGATTCTGAAGAATCACCTACTATTAGTGATATTGAAGATTTTCTAATTAATCGATACTGGATGTGTTTTTTTCACTAGGTGTGAAGGGGGAGATTGATGGGTCATAAATGAGAGCCCAAGTTCACACCTACATTTCTTTTGGCACGGTTTCACGTGAACTTTTGGCATGAAATATGCTTTGTTGTTAGTATAAAAATAGCAACAAAGCTGCAGCCAAGAAAATGTGTGTCCAAGAGTGGCATCAAATTAGCCAAATTGTGTATAAGAGTTACACCAAACGTGAGATAGTGTATATGTGAGATAACGTATTTACGTGTTTTAATAACATTGAACTTTTCGCCGTGGACGTATGCAATTTTGGTCGAAACTCGTAAATATTTGTGTCGTTTAATTTGTATGTCTGATTTTTTACATCCCAACAAATAGGGCATTATGTTTTGCTCTTTGCTAGAGTAATATTGAAAAGTTGAACCAATTCTTCATGTTAATGCCAAACTTTTATTGACACAAATTATCTCTTTATTAGTTTTTTTATTTTTTAAAATTTATATGCACTGCCTCCACAATTGTTATTATTTTGCAGTAATTTATCTTTATTTATTTGATTTTTTATGTGATGATTGTCACAGGAAATGAAGGCTTGTAAAGTGTTGTTGGATATCATTGATGTTTTATGATCTTTTTTTTTATTTTGCCCAACGAAATTATCTAAATTTAGAGATACAAAAAGGTAAGTAGAAACATATGATTATATTCCTCTTTTCCTTAATGGTTTCTGGATTTGGAGAGTAATTTATGTGGTATGTACATGCGTTAACTGTTACTCGTAGTTACCAAAAATAAGAGTTGAAGTGTTATTTCCTCCGATGATGTGCAAGTGGGGAAGGTTAAACAACGACATTAAAAACGGAGGAGTTTCCGGAGAAAAAGACGTGATGAAAATGACAACAAAAACATTCAGAAAAATATATAAATCATGCTTTCCAAATGTTGAAAGATAAAACTTGTTACAAATATTGCAAGCTAACAAGACCAGCCGACCGGCCTAAAACTCGTTACAACAAGTTGATTGGTTGCATGCCCTATCTACCCTTTTATTCCTACTTTTCTTCCCAAAAATTAAAAATTAAAAACCAAGGAAAAAAGAAATAAATTCCAATGACATATTAAAAGAGGCCATTGTTTGCCAATTCTTCTCTCTTTGGGCATGTTATTCTCTTCCATGTCGTCCGGCACTGGTTTTTGTTGAATCTGTTTATCACCACAACACACTTTTCCTAAAAGAGGCTGTTATTGGCCCATTATTGTAATCTCTTTGGGAAGTTCTTAAATACGGGATTATCCGCCCGATGACATTTTTGTTGGATCAATTTATCGTCCCTTCACACCGTCCTACTTACTCACTAACTACCGAGTGTCTCATTCAAGAATGTCTATACGCATGGATTATCACCTCTCCCAAGGCAGTAACTTAGCATGTTCTACAATCACATTGTAGATGGTTTACGGTTGTGATTGAGGATTAATAAGCGTGTAAATAAATAAAATTACTAGAAAACGGCTTGAAAATTGCAGGTTAAGGGGGATGAACCGAGCTTCTGTGTTATTTCAGGGGTAAAAGAGTTTTGGAAAGCCTTCCCAGGTCAACTTAATTATACTTCCGTGGTGTTAAATCCAAATTTTAGAAATTCTCTTTGACACGGGAAATGCTACTTGGATGAGGTGTTGTAATACTAATTATTTGTTTCAACAGTGGATGTGATTTCTCGCCTTAATTTCAGAATTTTTTTGATAGTGCCAAACTGCAAATTGAACAATAAAACATATCATTTTATTATTCAAAGTGAATAATTACAAGTCAATCAATTACAAACTAGACTGAATTATTGAGAAACTAATCTACTCCTATGAATACTCCTAATTTACTCTAGATGATGCCTAAATTTGTTGGCCGTGTGTTGTCCGTCATTTTCTTCTTCAATTGGTTTCAAAATTATAGGCATACTGTGGCTTCAGCTGTTTCCACTGTTCCTTTGATCTAGGTTGTACGATTCATCAACTGTTTAATCCAACGGTTGCCTTTGAATTTCGCTTTGAAGATTGTTCTGCTGCCAATTCTTGGATTTGAAATAATAACCTGACATGTATCCCATTATCCTCCTTGTCTTATGCCAGTTAGGCACGTGTGAATGTTTCCTTTTTAATCAATTTGCCTAAATAGGTCGGCTGGTCTATTTATTTTATTATATCCAAGCAACCTACCTTACAAATATTAATTGATACTAGTTCTGAATTCAATTAACTTTGTGATAACCAAATTCATAATAATATTAATTAATCAATAACCCATCTATTTAGGTTTTCAATTGGCCCTTTAATATTACCTTTTATAGGTTTAATATTATTAAATTTCAGGTGTAAATACTCATAAATCATAATCTACTCATATTGCACACACTTCAAAGTTCCTTCGATGTACTTACAAAATACCGGAATACTAATACAAGTATCGTGATTCTATTATTATGTCCCAGATGGATTGAATCTATGGATAACTCCAATGTTGGATCTTACCAGCTTGATGTAGGATCCAACCACCTCTTAATTTATTTAAAACAAACGCTTTTGTAGTTTAATAGCTTAATGAGTAATTCCAAGAAAATATAGCAGGAAAAATCAATAATAAACCTTTTTCTAAGATTACAAAAGCTAAACAGCACAAAAAGCTGTTGGCCCTGATTTCTTCCTCTTCTTTGATAAACTTTTAATTCCGCCATTCTACTTGCAGCTTACTCCCTCTTTTTGCTCACAAAAACAAAGGAAAATACAAATAACCAAAAAAAATTCTTTTACACCTCTCATCTTTTTACTTCTTTCTTTCGTAACTTTCCTGAGGCCAAACCAAATGACTTGCAATGCTTGATTCTCTGTTGTTATTTCAAGAAGAGAAATAACCAACGAAACAAAAAAAAAATTTCATAAGCAACTTCGTGTTTTTTTTTTTTTAAAATAACCCATGTCAAACATCTACCGCTTAGCAAGGCCAATATTTATCCCAAACAAATAGAAGAAACACGAATATGAGATAATGTATTCAAGTTTCTAGATGAAGATTACTCAATGTGACATCTATATGTAAACTTGTGGATTCTTTTCCCACATTAGGGAAATAGAAATATAGAACTAAAGTATCAATTTTGAGTGATGTCCTGATGTGATATTAAAAAAATTGGAACTTTAATGCTTGACTCCAGCCAAAAATCTGATACCCATGGATCTAAACCATAAATTAAGAAATTGGCATCAGAAATTGAACGGAAAGTTATCTAGACCACTAAATAAACTTCAACTCTGTACAAAACAGTGGTGAACCCAAAAGAAGAAGCTACTCATGTGCCTTCAAGAACATAATTGTCATTTTCATATTTTCATGCATCCTGATTCCTGAATGACCATATCAGAGTGCAAGCGGCATAAAAAGTCACTTGATGGCCAATAAAAACGCTCTAACCATGTAACACATTCTAAAATGAAAAGACCAACTGAAGTAAGTGAAGAGTGCAGAGACTATTGGCCAGTACCTTTTGTCCACAAGATCAGTTTTGTTCCCAACAAGAACAATAATAACATCACTTCCGCGCTCAGTTCGAACCTCCTCAATCCACTTGGAAGTGTTCAGGAAAGACTGCCTACCTAAACCACAAAACATGCACAACGGTGAGTCCCAGAAAATGCAAGGCGCAAGGACTATACATCTAATTCGTATAGCTGATACAATCTGCAATTGTTTTTATTTTTTATTTTAATAAGTGATCAGCAACACACTTTTTCTTGGGTGTAACTAGAACATTAAGCAAGTAAAGGTATTTGGTGACAAGAAAGAAATGCATACTTGCAACATCAAACACAATTACTGCAACAGAAGAATCTCTTATATAGCTTGGTATAAGACTCCTAAACCTTTCCTGCCCAGCTGTATCCCTGTAAACAAACCAAGGACAAAGATAGTATCCAAAAGTTTGCATTAAAAAGCATAATGCATTGACCAAACAGAAGTATAAACTTAGTGTAACTTGAAAGATCATCGGAGCATTAATCAATTTTAGTGGACAGTAACCTAATAAAATGTTGTAAAAGATCTCTAAATAACAAGTTGCACCTTTTTTCTGAAATCTAAACTAACAAGTTTAAAGAATAATAAACAATTACACTGGTAAGTGCTTCATTCAAAAGGTTTGAATAGCTTCTAATTGCAAATCAAAAGGCAAGAAAGGGAAATGAAAATATCTTAAATTCATAAAAGTCAGCATGTTAAAATGTAAGAAAGATAGTCTCTGGCATAGAGAGCATAAGAAGCCTAGAAGAATCTTATCAGCCTAGGATCAGCTAGAAAAGAAGCCTATAAGATCCGGATTTCAAGAGCATCTCATAGCAGAAAGGTCCAAATTTCTTATCCACATCCCTATTAGTGGTTATGCATGAGCTTACCAGAGTTGCAACCTGACCGTTCGATCTTCAAGATACATAGTCTTCGACAGAAAATCGATTCCAATAGTAGCCTGCAATGCAATTTATGATGTAAAAGAAACACGATAACATATATAGAAATAATTGGTACGAGAAACCATATATATATATATATATATATATATTAATCATATACCAAAACTTCATACAAAAGTGACATATATTAGAGTTAATAACCATCAACTGGACAGGAAGAAAACGTCAACTATTTTGGAAAGGGAAACATAGCTACACAAGATCAAACTTTTAAGCCAAAGGAGAAGAAACATAAAGAAAGCAAACAGAGGAACAGTCCAGGACAAGTATCTCGAGATTGTTTCCATAGCCAAAAATTAGTCAACAGGTATTTTTTTTCTCCATCCCATTATTAACTGCAGCCTTTTTCAAGATCAGAAAATTTACAGAAATTCATTGATATCATCACCATATGGCATCAACCATAATGATATTACCACCATATAACATTCAAACCAAAATAAATAATGACAATGTTAAGACGTGGGATTTAAGTTAATTGTAAAGCTTAAAGATGAACAAGTTGATGGCAAATCTTTTATGGTGGTGCAACCCAAAAAGAAAGTCTTCTAATTATCCAAAACAAACTGTTTACGAAGGTTATTGGACTGGTACTGTTTTATTTTTTGTCCCCTTTTTGTGTCTTAAATTTGTAAATAAAATTTGTAATCACTTCTCGTAGAGATGCTAATTCGGTCAAATTGAGATCCAAAATGATGTGGTTGAGGGTGATATGGTAGCAGTGTTGTGGGAAATGTAGGTAGGGCACACACAGGTAATACAAGTAACTTTTGTCCCTTCAAATTCCAATCACTCATATAAAAAAGAAAACGGAGGAGAGTCTGAAACTACGAGCATTACAATTGGCCATGATAAACCTTGCCAAGTTGAAGAAATTGTGAAAACAAACACAACAAACTGTTCTCTTTCACCCATTTCCTTCTACAGTTCTCTAAAAAAGTACAAGGCAATCTTTTATCCTTCTAATTTCCTCTCATATTCTCCACAAAAACCTAAAGATTAAGGACTGATCTGGTGCAATGTAATAGGCTATGATCTGCAAAATTTTCACAGTTTTACAGTGATCTAAGTATTTATTAGGATCCAAGGGTAATTCCAGTTCCAATCCTACACTTTACAACATCAGAAATTCTCATTCTCATTATAACAAGTTTCCAGTAGGCCCCACCTAATTCCACACCAACCTTATTAAAAAAAGGATTCTAACTCCATTTTATGTAATTGCACTCCAAAACCAAAATATCCTATAAGGAAATGAGTCATCTCGATCTTCCTTCCTTGACCTCCAAAGACATCATAAACGAAATTGGGGAAAGTTTGGTGCAATATGTTGGGATGGGATGGAATGCTTGTTTGTATTATAAAACTCTAATCCACTAATAGAAGGGAGCATTCCACGCCATCTGACAATAACATTCCCCATCCCACATTTTTTGTTGATAATTATCACATTTTTCACATGGATTTGGCCATTGCTTTCCTCCATACTACAATAAATCAGTCAACATTACCGTTTGAAGGATGCTCTTCCAAACCAAAATCCACAACATTGCAGAGAAAAATATTCCATTCCTTTGTACTAAACTAACCCTAAATTCTTACTCACACGTGATCTATAAAAAAAATTGCATTTTTGTAACAAAAGCAAGACTCGGCTGAATGTTCCAGCTTAATGCCATACGGTTTGTTTCAAAAAGTGGTAGTTCACTAGCCATTCGGAAGGGATCAGTAATTATTAGGGCATTCCGATCTGATACTCTATTTTCAACTCCTAAATTTTAATCTCCATGCCTTAAAGATGACCTTAAACTTAAACATAGAACAGGGAATGAACAATGAGCCTCCACTTTAAGGAGTCCACGGCTGCAAATCCTCTATTTTTAGATGATTGAATAGTTATTGTTTACACTGGTCAGAGGTTTAATCCTAAAAATTTAGGTAAGGAGTAATTTAGGGGCACTGGAGTGAGCGCTTTAGGGCATTCCCACCAAATAATCCATTTCCAATCCCTCAATTTTAATCCCCTATATCTCAAACTCTGAATTAGACGTTGAGATACGAAGAATAGTCACACCAATCACCTAAACTTGAAAATAGAACTAGAGATGAACAATATCACCCTAACTCAAGGGCATCAATATAGAAAACCCCCTAATTTTTAGTAAATTGAATAGTATTAGATAAATGGTCGGGAATCTCGAAAACTGGATATCTAAAATTTAGTACATGGGATCATTTAGAAATATATGTGTTATTACAATTATAATCCAAAGGAAATTCTTATGGTAATTACTATGATCTCCACGCTAATAACAAATACAACATCAAATGTAATGAATATCCATCCGGATCCCAAACAAATTTCATAAATAGAAAACAGAGGTCGGACATTCAAATTCAAAAATTATAAAAGAAAGAAGAATTATACAACCTAGTAAGTGTTGTCGGATTTGAGATAAGGAAGATACCCACGCCAATCCCGTAAACTCAAAAATAGAACTGGGGATAAACAGTAATCCCTTAGTTCAAGGGATCACAGTAGCAAACCCGTATTCTTTTAGGGAAATGGGATAAGATTAGGTACATTGGTGAAAGTATTGCCAGGAATTTAATTCCTAAAATTTAGGATATGAGGTTAACTTGGGGTACTGGTGGGAATGCCCTAACAAAATTAGTTCCACTTTCAACAAATGTTCAAAATCCTCAAAACAAGCTATAGCCAGATATTAATTACATATTGTTTCTATAATTATGCATTACCCACTATCCACATTCTTCAAAATATCACTTGCTCTGTATTAGTTCAAACCCTAGTTCACAAAAGACTCCAAATTTTCAGCTACTTAAGTATACGGGAAAAATGCCATAAAAATAAGTAATACCCACATCAAAAAAATACGAATAAAAACAAAGCAAAATAAAACAGTTCAAAGTCTTTAGATTTGGACTAGCACTTTCAACAAATGTTCGAAACCCTCAAAACAAGCCATACCCAGATATAAATTACACAAATTTTATCATATACTGAAGAATTATACATGCTACTCATCGATACACAATGAAAAATTGCAAAAGTTTCTTTCATGAATAAAGAACTACTCACTTGAAATGGGTTTGATCGGAAAATATGTGAGTATATTACATATAAAGGTTATAAGATGATGGGTTAATTTCCCAATTTGCCCCTGAAATTGAAAGATCGGATTTTGGGTTTAGGGCTAGAAGAAGAAGAGCTTAGAGATGGTCTGGTTGTTCTTTTCCATTTGGGGTTGGCAGAAAAAACCAGAGCATCTTTTTACTATTTATATATTATATAAATTTTGTTAATTTTCGATCTCAACCGTCCATTGTCAGTATGTATAAAGGGAAAAAAAAATTAATTTTCTTCCATATTTTTATTTTAATAATGGACCCATATGAAAAGCATGAAAATATTGTGGTCTACACTTGTATTTATCGACAAATATTATAAATACAAATATGATGATTAAAAAATTGTACATTAATTTAGTGACTAACTGGGAATTTGGGGTGAGGTAAAGTTCATTTGTATATTGTGTTTTTCTCAAGGTGGCTGCATAGTTTGTTTCATTGAAAAATTAAAAATTTATACATAAGATTCATCAAAATTGTAAAAGTCAAAAATATTGTGGATTTTATTCTCTTCTTGATCCGGCTATGCATTAATCATTATTAGCACATTGTATTGCTAGAGATGCTAAGATAATATATTGATTATAGTTTCAATTTTTCTCCATCTGTTTTTGTAAATAAAATAGATGTAATCTATCAAGCATTAGTCATCATATTAATCTTCACATGCCGCTTTGATTTATTTAGTTCCAACTAATTTAGTCATGTATATTTATTGCATCTTTTATGTTATTTGACCATTCATTTATTGATATTTATAGTTTTATTTACTTTATTACATTTAGGAGAGTAATGTGACATACTATCGCGCTAATTGATGGGATCAATGACTGAAAGATTCGTCAATGTGTGCACACGTCCACTTGTAAGTAAATAAATCAGTTATTTACCATTAAAAATTTAATAGCAAGTAAGCTTGCAATGACGATCACGTTATGATAACGTTTGGCACACACAGAACAGAATACTGTATTTATCAAAATTTTCAAATTTATTTTTCTATTCTGCCAAATTAGAGAGATGTTTTGTACATCTGTGCTTTTGGCTAGAACAACATTTGCACAAAAGTATATGGGACATCTAATGAACTACATGGCGATCACCGTATACCACGCCACATCGATGTAATTCAGTAGTATTATGTGAAATTATGTGCATCTAATAATTGCTAACAGGTTGTAACCGATACGAGTCGAGCAAAACCAAACTCAACTTGTCAAGTTCTTCGTGTAACCAATAAGAGCCACTTTTTTATTTTCACTCCACTAGATTATAAACAAGCTCGAGGCCCATAAAAGTCGAGTTATGAATTTGTGAGACTCGATTCACTGCTAAAAGAGTATTGCAAGGCTTTTGTGGCTTGTCCAACCAAGGGCCTTTCTAAGAATGGGCTTGGGCCCAAATCTTTGTTTACTTATCCATTATAAATATTTCGCAATTCAAGCTATAAACCAAAACAAAGCCCAAGTGCTAACTAATCTTGTTAGTGTAAAAAAAGCTAGTAAAAGTACTAAAATTTTATCTTAAAACCATCAATTGCTGACCTGAGGTAGTGGCTGTAGTTCAACTCCAGATTATTTGATAAAATAAACAGAAATCCAAATTAAAACAGTGGGGTCCGAACTAAAAATAATGAAAAAAACTATTTTAGTTTGGAACTTTGTTTAATTTATCAAACGGTCCAGGATTATATGATGGCCTCTCGGTTTTATATTTATTGAAGTAAGTCTATCTTAAAACTATCTTCACTGTTAAAGCTTGCCACTTGAAGTAGAATTTCGTGTTAAATTTGTTTTTCAAAATCTAAAACAAAAAGAAATTAATTAAAATGACCAATAAAATAACTCATTGATCCGAATGGCGTGACTTACATTTTGAAATGGACTCAGTTGTACTATTTTTTAATTATTGTCAGGAAAGAAGAGTGAAAAAAGCGTTAAAATAAAGGGTTGAAAACACAATTAAAATGGTGAATTATTTTTTCAATTTTAATTCTTCTTTTTTTGTTTTAGACTTGGAAATTGATTTTAATGTGGAAAAACTATTTCATGACTTTAAAACATACGTATTTTAGTAAGTAGTTTTTTTTTTTAAAGTTTTATTT
>MKEJ01100944.1:0-11051 GCA_001753735.1 Embelia ribes | reverse complement strand
TTTACTTAAAAGGGAATGCACTCATTATCCGATATTTCTAGCGGATTCGGGGCTTGCCTCGGGTCATCTAAGAAAATCAGGGCGTGACAACTTGTGAAAACGAAGTTGTAGATATTATTATTTGCAGAAAAGGTGGATGCTAATGATGGATGCTTAGAGATATGGGTAATTAGCGGAGATTGTAGGCAAATAACAGTTATAATAAAAAGAATTAAATATACGTTTACAATTAAGTTGGGGAGAATTCTTATATATATTAATTTACTCGAAGGGAGGGGGTAAGATACAGGCCTGCAAGTAGAAAGGCTGTGATAGGAGAACACTTAGACTGAATCCATTTAGGTATTGTTGACCATTTTTTTTAGAGTCGTTTGTTGTATTTTTTTTTCTTTTCTTTTGTTTTTATTTCATTTTCTTTGTGCATATTTATTTATTTTTAGTTATTTTTATTTTTCTTTATTACATCTTCTTCTTGTTTGGAACATAGGAGACTATATTCAATTCAGATAATAGGTGTACACACCTATTTCTCTTTGAAATTTCGGTAAAAAAAATTTATTTTCTTTTATTTTTCTTAAAAAAAACCAAATTTTAAATTGAAATAGGGTGTAATTACTGATACTTGGTGCATAGTCTGTGGTTTGATAGGTACTATCTTGAAAGATGCACCAAACTGTTGTTTTGTGTATACGAGCTAATTATTTGGTACATGTTCTCAATCCTTCCCTTCCAATGTTTCTTTATTAGTTTTTTTTTTATGTTGTCCTTATTTATCATGCATATTACCATAATTTATTGAGAAAAAAATAATGAGAAATAAAGTAGAACTTGGAAAAAGAACATGTTGGAAGGGTTTGATAAATAATACCCCGTGAATGTGTGTACTTGAGTTCCATAGATTTTCAGTTATCTTAAATAGATGGAAATGAAGTTGGTTTATTACTTTAACTTGACTGGTTGTACTTTTATGCTGAATTCAGAGAATGCTATTTAAAGGAGGTAAACTAAGAAATTGGTAAGGCGTAAACTTGAAAGTAGATTGAAATAACTTGAGAGTATATGAGTGAACTATTTTAAAAAAAAATAAAACTCACTAAATCTGAATTTTAAAAGGATGGCTTAAAGTTTAATACGTAGAATTGTGCTTAATTATTTAAGTGACAATTGATGAGGCAAAAGAAGCCCACGGTGGTAGAAATAAATGTGCCATTTATATAGCCCAAGGTAGGTAATAGACGCAAAACATTATTCATATCCCTAAGCTCACAGTCACGACATACGCTATCAATGTAGAAGGTATTTTCTCCTAGGTATCAACATATATAGGTACATCTAAACGATCAATAGGCAACTCCAACATAGAGACGAACCGAGATGAAATGAATAATCAAGATGCACCATTATCAAATAAAACGTATGCCCAAGTAGAAAAATACAATATACCTCTAACATTAGAAGGCTCAACCACATCAAGAGCCCGAGGAATCGCATAAGCTTGAGCTTACAAAAATTGGCACTGCTAAGACTAACTACAAGAACCATCACCCTGCTGAATACCGTGAGAAGTTTCAGTACCATGAGAAGCAAAAGAAGGCACAATTTAAGGTAGTCTAGGTGCTACCACGAAAGGAGAAAACTGCGCAGGTTTACGAGAGCTACTAGGGGCAAAAAAGGAAGCGACTGCGTATAGCCCCTATTTCTACATTTGTAGCAAGCGACCATAGGATACAAAGCCTGAACGTGCCCCGCAGCTCCGCAAAGATGACATGAAGTAGGGTAAGTACAATCATGAGCTAAATGGCCCTGCTGGCCATAATTAAATCATGCATCACCCTGAACCATTGAACTGGAAGATAAATATCGGATACGCTAATATTATCCATGAGAATAAGAAGAAAAAGTGTCTCATTACCTTTTCCTACTACGACCTCCATAAGCATTAGAACCACCAGCATCACCGCCTTGACCACTAAAACTACGACTTTCCGAACCCATCCCTAAATCACGAATGGCTTGAGAACCTAAAGATTGGCCCGAAGGTCGAGGAGGACAAAAAGTATCAATATGTTGTTTAGTTAATAGGCTAGTTTCGACCCTCATCGCTGCATTTTCATGTCGTTTATAAGTCTTATGAAGAACAAAAGCAACCGGGGTTTGAATCATTTGGCTCAAACCATTCCCAAATCGACGGGACCGAAATTTCTCCGTAAAAACTAGTTTTAGTGTGTAACAGGATAAACTCGTAAATTTGAGTTGGTACTTTTGTATCGTCATGTTCCTTTGAAGGAGATTTACAAAGTCCTCTCACTTTCTTTCACGAAACGTATCAGGAAAGAATTATTCCAAGAATAATTAACAAAAATTGGTCCACGTGAGATTATCTTGTCCATAAACCTCCTTTTAGCTTTTCCACCATTCCTTTGCATCTTCAATAAGATAGAAAGGCGTTGTTGCCATTTGAATATTGTCATCCACCATCTGGAGTGATTTAAAAATTTGCTCAACATCCACAATCCATTACTTGGCTACAATTGGCTTGGGATCTCCCTTGAAAGTAGGAGAACCCATTATCCAAAAATGTTTTGAGACGTTCAGGCCCGAGTCTCTCCACTCTCTATAGAACCCCTCGCCATTCGATTGAAAACTGCATCCATAGCTCGATACATATTAGTAGACTCCAGAGGTTAAAGTCTACTAATATTTTCGACTCCTAATTAACGATGAGCACTTGGCAAGCTCAAGGTTGAGGTTTGGGAGCCTCTTCCTCAAACCCTACCATGCTACTCTCGTCGATATTTTCCTCAAGAAGAGGAATGTTCTCCTCCTCAATGTCCGCAATAGAACACATGTGAATGCGCTCCACTTAAGCTACTATTGCATTATGATCCCCCGTTCTACCTCCCCTTCCTTGAATATTAGCTCCTCCACGAGTAGGAGTCATTCTACCTCCATACCTACCACTACCACGAGCACATCTACCATGACATGCCATCTCGCTATACAACACCACCAATTCAAAAAGAAGAGAAATTATATATACAAGACCTCGCAGATATATATTAAATCTCGCAATATCTAAATATGCCAATTTAGAAATTATCACGCATTAACATCCCCAACACAATAAGGCACGCAACTAACAATGCCACAAAAAGCAAATATGACTCGCTAACCCAATTATAGATCCTACCAAAAAACCATTAAGGTTTACGTAATCCGATTATTTTTTATACCAACTTGTCGTATCCCGGATTTTTCCAAGCCCAGGGATGTAATCCGAAAATAAAAATACAAGAAAAGAAAAAAAATGCTTTTTGACACCTTTAATGTGATATATAGATTAAGTTTTTGGCTCAAAATATTTCCCTGGATAAAAGTCCGACCCTCTTTCTACCGGCACTGCTGCCCGTCGAGCAGGTGTCAAACAACACATTTCACAAACTTTAAACACATTTCACTAAGGTACAACAATAACAATACTAAACTCACAACTACTCTTTACGACTACGAATCTATGCCATAACAATGAATCCGCAAATGCAATAAATAATATATTATAACTCATAATATTATTATTTATTTATGCTGAAAATTTAAAAGAATTTTTTGGAAATTATAAAATTGCACTGTTATCTTGTGCACTTGTTAGGTATTATTATTTGCACGTTTTCATGAACAAACAATACATATTTTTACAACTTCACATCAACAATTGATGCTGAAGATTCATTACATCCAATAGTCTACATCGATTATCCAGAATAATCTACTAAACTATTTAGATGTTTAATTTGTTAAACATTGACACTTTCTAGAGTTTATCTAGAATAATCTCTAACTCTAGAAATTCACTAAAGTTCTACATCTAAATATTTAATTCTAGAAATCTAGTAATTATTTTGAGTCTTACAAGATTTCTTACTTTTCTAGCCCATTTCATTTTTACGCCAAACATTACAACAATACAATAATTAATTATACCCAAAATAATTTATTTACCAAAATCAAATTTATTTTAAACATTCCATAGTTGCTTCAGACTTGCTTCTCCAGGGACTTTCCCTACAACGCGTAGACTAGGGCAGCAGGTGTCTTACTGGCATGCCTTCCCGGCTAATATCTGCAATCCCTAGCAATAACGAACAATCAATATGTGCAAAAGAACTTGACTACATGTGCACAACAGTGTAGTATCTCCCACAACCCAAAAGTATGCACAACTGCAAGAACAAAAGCTTCTAGAGTGCTTCAAAAACCCCTAGATAAAATGAAACAAGAAACTACAAAACACTAAGCATACAAACAAGAATTATGACCTAGTTCACGCTTCATCTGAGCCCCTACCCGCTTCACTCCCATTTCAACATGTGTCATCACCTTGCATATCATCGTCACGGGACATACTATCCTCACTGCAACTAGAAAATGAGCTATTATCATCCCCATTGTCCAATCTTTGTCATACACATCCTTCTAACACCCTTAACACACCACCCTAACAGAGCAAGCCACCGACTTTTTGCGCTTTCCTGTTTCCTTAGGAATGTCTTCTCTGTGCGACTCTAGACACCTACTTTCAACTCCCTCTTGTGACGTGTTCTTGCCATACACATCGTCTTCCAATTCATTACTTGGAGTCTCTGTATGGTGTTTACATCTCTTTTTATAGCCATTTGCTGCCATAGAAGTAGGGTTATATATTACATGAGAAGTTTTGGAGTGACTGAAATTGTAGAAATAAAAGGGCATTATTTTATTCATTTCATTTTCATTCTATATCTAAATATTCAATTTGAGTTTGTTATTCTTTTCCATTTCCACAGACAAAAATGATCTTACTGAATCTCGATTGTTGACGGAAAAATTGCCCAGCCAGTTTTTGAGATACCTAATCTGTTATAAAACTTGTACTACAAACACTGGTTCTACAATTGTTATCATTACCTTTAAATAAAATCTTTAAGGGAATAGAGTAATGTTAAAATCATGGACCTATTTCTATTTGATTAAATTGAGTAATATTATTCACAATGTGTAGCACTCTGAAATGTTTTAATTTTTTTTTAACTTAGCCTCCTGAAGAAAATTAAAGGATAACCAATGTTTTTTAAGAAATAGGCTTCCATCAACCAAAAAGAAATTGGCAAACCAACATTGCGCCCAAAAGGAACTGATCTCAGTGACAAATTAAAGGTCCAGTTAGGGTTTTAAATATCGGCAGTTGTTACGTAACAGTTTTGGAAATCGCCGAAACTATTTTGGGCCATTACGGAGGTGATAATAAAATTTGCAGTCGTAACAGCCGCTACAGTACCATATTGGTTGTTAAAAAAATCAAATAAATTAAAAAAAAATAATAATAATATTTTAGAAATTAGATACAAAAAATTTATCATAATAATATGAAAATGATTAATCAATAATTCATGAGAGGTCAATAAGAAGTGAGTGGCCAAACAAGTACAAGAGATGATAATGAATTCCGTGGAAATTTTGGATTACAAAATATAAGTGATGATATTGTCATTAGATATCTCATACCGTGGGTCTCAATAAAAACTTCCAAGTTTAATGATATTTGCGCACGAGTCAAAAATAAGGAGTAACAAATTTTGAAATCTTGTTATGAGTCATCAGAGAGATTTTAAAGTTAAGAAATGTAGAACTTCAGAGAATATGGTTTCATTGAGTTGATCGTCGTTCAGCAGTGATAGTCATTTTTATTCTAATCTACTGAGCATGTATCCCACTTCTTCCATTTATTTTCCTTATGGTTATAGTACACGAGATAATTATCCATTACTAGATTTAGTGTGGACTGTTGGTTATGATGACTTTGTGTAACCTCAATTTCTTACTTCTCAATCAAGTCATTTCTTAGAGAGGCAACAAGTTGAAATTGAAGGAAGAGATTTCTTATATACGATTCCTACTGCATAACAAGGCACCAATAGTGAAAATCAAGACGGAAATTATAATTTTTCATGCCATTCCTTTTGGATGTAAAATAAAAGGGTCTAAAATGTGTATTTGATATTATTATTATTATTTTATTTGATATAAATGATTATTACCTATTTTAAATAAGTTTGTATTATATGAAACATGATTTTTTTATCTTTAAAATAACCCAACATATGAAAAATATTCAAATAAAAAAGCATTAAAGTATTAAAAATAAGAATTTTAATATGAAAGTCATAAAACGTATTCGAAACTATTAAGAATGTAATTATATGGTATAAAAGTGCATGATTTTTAAGTTTAGTTGAGTCGAGCAAAATTGAAAAAAATTCGCAGCTTCGCCTTCCACAACCGTAACGGCTGTTACATCTAGAAACAGTTACACCGCCACTATTACCATTACCATTACAACAGTTACCACCATTATTTAAAACCTTGATCCTAGTACAATAATTTTCACCATAACGAAAATTAATGTGGCTAATTATGGAGCTTGTTGTTTGAACAGTCCAAATGTTCTCTAAGCATAGTTCACATCCCAATATAGGAGCACGAGGTGACGTGGCTATTTCTGGAACTAGCCACTTATAAACAGCCAGAAGATTGTTGGGATAGATTCTATGTCCTAATACAGTACATATAAGGGGATAAAGAATCAGTGTCTGCGTAGTAGCATCTGAAAAAATAAAAGAATTAGAAGGGAAAACAATAATGAGATTAAGCTTTTTAGAAGAGATATAAACAACATTACTAAGAGTCAAAGAAGGGGATAAAGTTACCGAGCCAATGGCTCGAACCGAAATAGAGGTTCTTGTAGCAACATTCACATACCTCATACCCCTATCTTTAAAATCAAAAACCATGAAAAACAAGATATGTGATGTGAAACACCAATATATATAATCCAACAATCAGGAGGAGAAAAAATAGCATAAGATATACCAACAAAAGTAAAAATAACAAAGGAAGAGATATCAATAACTTTTCAGCCATGGATAACCAATAAGCAAATTAACCAGTGTAATATTCAGAAAATTAACTAGCGGAGATAACAAGCAGCAAAAATTAGAAAATAAACGGTCTGAAATTCCCAAGCAGCATAAACTATGGAGCAAATTGCAAAAGTACAAACTTTCGGGGACCAAACTGTAATATTCCCAAGGTAGTATATCAACTAACATAAGCTAATAACTTGTAGTAAAAGT
Source organism: Embelia ribes (assembly GCA_001753735.1). NCBI lineage: Eukaryota > Viridiplantae > Streptophyta > Magnoliopsida > Ericales > Primulaceae > Embelia > Embelia ribes. The sequence goes on along the minus strand of MKEJ01100944.1, from coordinate 3,882 downwards.
TATTTGGCAAGTAAATAAATATAGTAAGAAAGGGATTTAAATAATTTATGTTTTTAGTGATCTAATAGCGTTGCTTTTAGATAAACGGATTCGAAAAGTATCATTAGTCGTATGCATAATTTGGGTTCTATGACACCTACTGATTACTTAATTTTCATTTGTTATTTTTCCTATTGTAATAGATTGTTGTACCTATCGTTGATTACTTGAGGGACTATTGTTATTAGTAGTTGAGTTGTATATATATCTTCTAACTATTGTATTGAGACAGTTAATGAGAAATAAAGGTACACTTTGATCTCCCTCTTTATATTCTCATTTTCGTCTTGTATCACCCCAAATTCCGTAAAATCCAGGAACATAAGCTATTTTTTATTTTTTTGAAAAAAAGAAAGAAAAATATAGATTTTCAAAAAAAAGAAAATAAAAAGGAAATCAAAACTAATTCATCAAACTGTCTAACTCATTCTATAGTATCACAAATATCAGAGTGCACAAATTAAATATACTATAGCCTGTCTGCAATAATTTTATAATATCAACACAAGAAAGTAAATGCCATAGTTTACAGAATAACAAGTTGCTTGCTTGATAAATACCATAATGGTATGTACAATCTGTTCATACTTAATACAACACTAGTCACTTAAGAAAACAAAAATAAGTAATACAAAAATAAGTCTACAACATCACCTACACTATGCCCCGAAATAATATATCATGAATAATGAGGCAAGAACACAAAATGGCTAAAATATTTATAGCTCCAAAAATATATACAGGAATTATATGTGTGGCCGCAACAAGGTCTGTAACCAATCTCTGCACCTACAACGCAATTATGATACCAAAATAGCAAAGAAAAATATACGAGTTTACCTACTAAATAACATGATAAACGTGATGCTATGTGGTGCCAATATGTGTAAAATGCAATATATAATAGTGTATACAATGCAATGCAATGCAATGCAAACTCGATACCATCCGACACCAACACATCATGACGCACAAAGGTGGGAACTAGTGTCTCAACATGTTTATAATCCACCCTCATCACGGGACACGATTATAGTAAATAAATCATTGATCAAGTTTTCCGACTTTAATGGTTAGATGCCGAGCATTCTCTTTGCTTTCAACACATAAAAGGGCAACAATAGAAAACGACTCAAATTCCCAATGACTGCAACTCAAGACATTTTCTTAAAAACCACTTTAAATTTTTCGATTTTAAATCATGAACGCCTTTAAATTCAACAATGCTTGAGTTTTGTCACTCCAAAACATGTTCAACACATAAATTCGTCAACACTTTCAATGTTTTCAACCCTTTCCAATTTGAAAATCTCAACATTTTTCAATTCATTTCCAATTTCTCATTTAAATCAATTTTCATCAAATTCTCATTTTTATCAAGATAACACTTTTTCCATATCATAAAAAAAAATGTAATGCCAATCCATGAATGAATGATATATAATCAAAGTAAATTCATTCTCAACTCCCGCACATACTTCTTCAACACAATTAATTTATATAGCAATAAATTAGCATACAACTCATAATTTAAAACATAGAAATTAACACATAAATTAAACATAAAGGTATGCACAAAAACTCACATTTATATTACTCGTACCTATCTCTACGTCAAAAAATCCCAAATTCCCTCTTCTTTAGCTTAAGGTTTGATCTAGCAAACAAATACAAATCAACCGAACCTATATATAAAAATGATCTACTCATCACATGAAATAAGAATACAAGTTTAACTTCACGCTCGAATTAGGTACAAAAATCGAGGTATGATGAACAAACGAGACAAAGATCATAACTTACCTCAAAATATTCTCTACACACCGAGGATGAAGAATATGTGATTAGAAATCGTAAACGCCCTCGAGAACTAGATCAAATCAAGCCTAGAAATCCTAAAATAATTTTCCCCCCTATCTCCTTCTCTCTCCCTATTTTGATTTTTCTAAAACACCTTATGCCACTTAAGTCTACTGGTTTTGTCTCGATAATGCAATTCGAACGGCACATGGTCACCGTTCGAATAGTAACCGTTGCACCACTTCACTTTAAAAAACTGCAAAAATATTCTAAAGCATGAAACCAATCACTTCAATTCCAAATTTCACAATTCAACCTCAAATGCTATTCTAAGTATATTAACACCTCAAAACATATATAATAAGATTATTATAAAATATTACACTTCCACAAATATACCACGCAACAACTCAATAATATCAACACTTCTTACACAACAATACTATTCAACTCAATCATCAACACAACAACGCCAACACCCAATATTTATATCACATTTTACGCTAATGCAACATCTCAACACAAAATAAATAATATCATTACCTATTTAAAACAAAAAATTTGCTCTTAATTTTTTCCATGGTAGGCCCCACATTCTTCGTAATGAAACAACCGAGCACGCATTAGAAATATGAGAGTGATTAGCGAGTGGGCCCAATGATGTATCAGATTTCGTGAAAAAAGATGAGAAAATTAAAAAAATGGTACTTCAAGATTTGTACTGGAATGAAACATTGTTTTCAAAAGCTGAGAGTAAAAGGTTTTGGCTGATCAAAATTTTCACTTTTAAGTAAATAAAAACGAATCCGAGATGTTAGCCAAACAGCATCATCCGAAGACTTTTTTCCAAACATTAAAATTATAGATAAATCAATTCCGTTTTCATAAAATATATTATATTATCAATTCGGATATACCAGATGAGAGATGTGCTGGAATTACCGAAATAATGTCACCCATCATTGTTGACATCTCATTTCCTTCCAATATAAATTTCAAAATTATCATAATTTAATCCTCAGTTTGTAACCAAAAAATTAGAAAAATTCTACTGGCCAGAGTTTTTCTTCCATAGATTTCTGGCCTTTACACAATTAAAAAATGTTTGATAGATAAATGCTAAAGGTTTTTGCTTGAATAGTATAATTTGAAATGTTAATATTCTTTTCTCTTATGAAAAGTTATACAAAAATTAAATTATAGTTCTCTTCACGTCTCTTCACGTTTTTCATGCAATTCATACCACGTGTACTGTGTCTAGATGCTCGGTGTCACTAACATACATACATACAAATGCTCATTAATATGACACATTAGTCAATGAAAATAAAGTGTCCCCACTTCTACAACACCTCCATGATAGAAAACGTGCTTAAAGTGAGAGGGCGATGATGTCCCAAAAATACGTCCTTCTTACAAGTTGATTTCATTTTTGGATTATCCAATAAATGTCAGTAAAGTTCCTTAAAGTTTAGGACTAACAATCTATTTATCTTTTTTCTCATGAACAAATTTGATTTTGCCTATTCTTCTAAATGAGAACAAATTTAAATTGCAATGGAAAAGCCTTATTGTCAAGCTATCTAAAGTTACGAGCTAGGTGCTTTAAAAGTGCACATAGCTATCATTTGGTGTGCCAAATATCTTGAGATATATATTATATTTATATTTATTTTTTTCTTTATTATAACTTAATTTAGGTAACTTTTATATATTAATGATGTCACACTTCGAATTTTCCCATAAAAACCCAAGGGCGTGAGATAATAATAAAAAAAAATAAAGTAATTATAATCAACAACAATAAACGAATATGAAAGTAGATACAACATGACTATTCCATAGTCCCGCGAGTTTGACGACATCAAAACCTAAATATATACATACAACAAGACTAATAGTGAGAAGGTCAGTGCAAATACAATACAAAAGAAATTTTCAAGATACATGTGTATCCGTACAAAATTCCTAGTCTAAATAAATAAAACAGAAAAATTGTGGAAACAATGTAATTATATTAATTTGAATTTAATGAAGTACAAT
>MKEJ01100943.1:0-13883 GCA_001753735.1 Embelia ribes | reverse complement strand
ATGTTTGAAAGCCAAATAAAGTAATTTTAGGATATATGAGAATTACGTAATTCAGTCTTAAGTTAAACCAAGTTTAACTTGAGATTAATTCATGGGGTTAATACTGATGTATATTTTTATTTATAACAAGTGATGGATTACAATATTGTACAACATGTGTTGCCCCGAGGTTATAAATTAAAACATTTGATTGAGTTTTGATGATAACAAAGTCTAAGCTAAAATAAACAAAATCGAGCTCTATAGTTGTACTAATTGTTTTAACAAGTGTTGTATGAATGTTTCAATCCTAAAAAGGCTCGGAATATACTCGATCCATGCAAACAAACTTCATTGTACTCAAAACAGAGCAATAAGTCGACTTTTAGACATATAAGTCGACTTTTTAGATCAAAAGTTGAAAAGGCGGGAGTTCAAAGGTTTTGAAGTTGCAAAAGCTATTTTGTGGACTTAACAATCGACCCTTGGATCATATAAGTCGACTGTCAAATAATCAAATAAAAATAATAGACTATTTTTCAGAACAAAAAGTCTTTAAGGACCTAATAGTCGACATATGTATGATATAAGTCGACATATATCACATATAAGTCGACATATGTGAAATGCATTTAAAGGCAGTGTTCTGTCCTTTTTTGAGTAACTCAATAAGTTGACATATGACATCAGAAGTCGATATATGGATCATATAAGTCGACTTATACGTGGCAGACAACATATCTTCCAAGATCAAAATTTACGATTATGTTAGTTGGGGACAACAAGCAACTTCTTAAATGGTTATGTCTGATTTAAATTAGATATATATCTCTCATAAGCTCTTTTCTTTATACACAACAGATCTAGAAAGAGATTCAAAAAACCAAAAGTTAAAAGCAAAAGGTTCATCTTCTCTAAAGCTCTTCTTCATGCTTCATTTTGTAAAAACCTAGTATTTTCAGATTGTGTGAGTTTTGTGAGTGGTTTTGATTTATATTACATTTTTATTGTAATTCTAGAAAGTAAGTTATAAACTTCCAAGTTTTTCTTGAATGGGTTTGGGGTAGTTTGAGAGAGATTGTATTTGGATTGTGAGTATAAACTCGAATTAGGAACTCGGGTAGCTCGAAGGTTTAGGTCGCAAGTAGTACCCGTCAAACTACTTGATTTTGGTTACGATTAGTACCCAAAAAACTAACTGGTACTTTAGGGTCTAAGGGTTTACATTTCATTTTAAAGGAAACTCAAGGTGAACAATTTTGAAGAGTAGATATAGGAGTCCTAACGATTCATTGTCAGGAAAGACTATTGTCGAACCACTATATATCGCGGTGTTGTATCTCTCACTCACATTTTATTTTCTGTATTTTTCTTTATTATTATCACTTACTCATTCATCAAACACTTTAACACTTTTTATAGAAAGAGAAAAATATTTTTAATTAGTGATTTTAAAAAAAAACAAATTCATCTCCCCTCTCTTGGTTTGCCATTTGGTTTAACAATTGGAATCAAAGAGGTATTAGAGCAAGACTCCACAAAATCATTTTTGGTTTCAACAAACTATTGAGTTTCGATTTAAGGCAAACTTCACGAGCACTAACGTAGTTGAAGGTCATGTTACCACAAAACCTCCTTTTTTCAATGGCTCTAACTATATGTATTGGAAAGTATACATGAAAATCTTTCTCACCGCATATGACATAGATACCTTGAAAAGCATTACATATGGCTATACTCATCCTATGAAAGAAGACGGAAAGTCTAAAGAAAAAGTTTTAAAAGAGTTAAAAGATTTTATTGCAGATGAAGTCAAATTCTGTCAAACAAATGCTAAAGCCATGAATGCATTGATTTGCACTGTAGACGCTACCAATTATAACGAAATCTCATCATGTTCTAATGCCAAAGAAATTTGGGATAAGTTAGAAATCATTCACAAAGGCACAAAATAAATTAGCGAGACATACATCAACGTGCTTGTTCATGACTACAAACTTTTCCGCATGAAAGCAAATGACTCCATTTACGAAATGTACTTATGCTTTACCACTTTAATTAATGATTTAATTACTCTTGATAAATTATATTCTATGAAGGAAAAAGTCATGAAAATTCTTAGGTGCCTACCTCGAGCTTGGCACAAAAAGGTCATGGCAATACTTGAAGCATGTAACCTTGATACACTCACCCTCGATGAGTTGATAGGCTCTCTAATCACTCACGAGATGATGATAATCAAGGATGACGAGTAAGAGAAGAAGGATAAGAAAAATAAAGGGACTGCTCTCAAACATACTATCTCAGAAGTCTCGGATAAGGAATCAAGTGACGATGAAGACATGGTGCTTTTTGTTCATAGATTCAACAAGTTTGTCAAATGGAAGAAAATTCCATCAGAAAGACCACTTGAAGGGGGAAAATTTCAAACCAAAAAATTCCTCCAAAGGTAAATCTTATAAGTCAAATGAACTAACTTGTTTCAAATGTCGCAAAACAGAGTATACGAAAGTGGAATATCTTCTACTCAAGAAGGATAGTATTTTGCACAATTCATAGCATACATGATGATAGTATTTTACTTATAGGTCATCGATATGAAAATGTTTACATGTTTGATGTTAAAAGTGCATCCAATGACAATTTTAAATATTTATCCGCAATTAGCGATAATAGTTGATTGTGGTATAGAAGATTAGTACATGCAAATATGAATTTTATTTCTAAACTTTCACGAAAGAACTTGTTATTGGTTTACCAAAAACTACATTTGCAAAAGATAGACTTTATCATGCATGTCAATTATGTAAACAAATGAGAGTCTCTTTTCATGCTAAAAGCATCATATCCACTACGAGGTGCCTCGAATTAATACATATGAATTTATTCAGACCCTCTCCCACTATATCACTTGGTGGCAAGGCATATGCATTAGTCACAGTTGACGATTTTAGTAGATTCACTTGCGTTGCATTTTTATTGCATAAAGATCATACATTTCACGAGTTCTCTTCCTTGTGTAAGAGGCTCAAAAATAAAAAGGGTTTTATGATCGCAAGCATAAGTACCGATCACAACTAAGAGTTTGAGAACACATCATTTCAAACTTATTACGATGAAAACGGTATCCAACATAATTTTTCCGCCCTAGGATGCCACAACAAAAATGGCGTAGTGGAAAAGAAAAATAGAACCCTAAAAGAAATGGCACGGACTATGCTTTGCAAAAATAGTTTGCCAAAGTATTTTTTGGCCATAGCCGTAAATACCACATATTATATAATGAATATGGCAATGATCCGACCCATTCCAAACAAAACTCCGTATGAACTTTGAATGATAGGAAGTCTAATATTAATCATTTAAGAGCATTCTATTGTAAGTATTATGTCCTAAACAATTATAGGACGTCTAATATTAATTATTTAATCATTTGAAAAATCAAATGTCACTTTTCCCTTTGACTGGAGAAGAGAGAGAGAGAGAGATAAGTTTTGAACAAATGAAGGGACGCCATCACACGACTAAATTTTAGAGTATTCTCTACGATTGACATTCCCCATATCAAAATTAAATATACTAATGGTTCCTATAGTTTGAAGATAAATTCTATTTGGTTCAAAATTCAAATATTTCCAATTTCATCAATAATGATCCAAAAAGTTTGAAACAACGATAGTGTTGACCTTTATTATGAACGCATAAACATCCTAAATATCATCTACAATTGACCCATATATGGTGCTTCTGAAGTAATTAATTTTATATAACCTTTATATCAATGATGTGTCCGACTCTATGTCGTCATAATTATAGAGCCGGAGGGAGTATAAGAGCATAAGAAATAGGATGACAATATATTCAAATTTAAAAAATAAACAAGAAAAAGAGTCGCCATAGCAAAAACTGGAGCGAGTACAAGTCATTCCATGACGGATTAAGGTGACCAATTAGCTATAACCATGATAATGATACTAAAATTAGGAAAATTATAAAAGAACCAAATCGATCACCTTCTTAAAAGTTGGGACCAAATCCATCACGTGCACAGAACCTTAGGACAATATGTATTAGTTGAAACTTTGATGACAAAAAATAATATCATCCCAAACTATAACACCATTAGTGTAATTAACTGAGCATATTATATTAAGTCCCCTCTGCTTTTCCCTTATAAATTGCTAACCCTTTTTCCTATTGTAACCCTCAAAAAACCCTTCATTTCTAAAACCCTCCTATCGTCTCCTATGGAGGAAGAATTTCAGGAATCCGAAGTATTTTTCCCGGAAAATGATTTTTCGACTAACGATCTTGGTTCGCATTTTTCCAAGAATAATAATAAAAAGGAGGTGATCAAGAGGATAAATCATAACAAGAGGAAGATGGAATCGACTCCGGTCAACATACCGGAGAGTGACACGTGGCTTCAATGTATCGATTCGGATTTCTTCGATGATGAGGACGGGGAGATGGTGCCACCTCATCTGGTGGTGGCACGGCGGATATATGCCGGGAAAGTGGCCTGCTCAGTTTTTTCCGGGAATGGAAGGACATTGAAGGGTAGGGATTTGACCGAGGTCCGAAATTCGATTCTTAGGATGACTGGTTTTTTAGAATCATAACGTTGATTTAGAAACCAATTGCTCTTAGTAAATTGAGCTTATGGAAGATCGATACAAGGAAATTGTAACATGTTGAAGGCAAGGAGCCGAGGAAAAGTATTTGTTCCTTGTTTTATTATATATATATCATGACTAATTATTTGCATATTTTATTCATAATAATTTCTTTTTTTTTTTTTGGGTCCTAAATTTGTTATTCCCAATCCATGACATTCTTTCCCATTAAGTAATGTTTGTTATTATTTAGCAATGTGAAGAATAATGAAATTTCTATATAAATCTTGGGTGCGTACAGACCTATGAGCCTAAGACATTCTCCATCTGTCTTGATGTGATGATTTATATATTTCGTTGATTTGCTTTGATTTTATGTATATATATATATATAATTTTTTAAGTCTAATATATTCACTTCATTCCGTTGCAATGATGGAGTCCAACTCTAATGTTGTTTCATCTATTTCTATAGAAGATCTATACACATGACTAAAATTAAAGTACAATTACTAGTCAGCTCTAATGTGGATATAAGTTCCAAAGATGGTATATTACTATATTCTGAACTTCTTCCCATGCTAATCCACACAAAAAGAATGTAAAAGATGCAATAACAAAGTTCAATGGAAAGGTCAAAACCTATAGCAAGATATACATGGGGGACTCATCGAGAACACTTGAACCGACCTTCGATTGTGAATGAGTCTAGTCGAGTTCGAGTTTGCTAATATACTCAACAAGGATTTTGAGTCGAACTCGAGTCGTTACCTCCCAAGCAGCTCGAATTACAGCTCATTTACTAATTTATAAAATAAAGTATTTCCTTGCCATGGGAGAGACACAAACCCATGCATCTTGACGTTATTAGTTAAGCTTTAACTGTTGATGCAACCCATCCAGTGCGTAGTTAACTTTAAGATGTCAAAATATATAAATGGAGAATGAAATATATATTATTATTGAGCATGAGTCGATCCCAGCTCAAGTATTTGTGTTTCCTCTCCTCAACTCGACTTCAAGCAAGCCCCTATACTCGAACTTTAGTCAAGCTCAAGCTGGAGTAATGATTCTACAAAGTGAGTATACTCAATTAGAACACTACTAGACTACTCGACTCAGTTTACTGCCACCCATAGATACACCCTAATAACCCATTGCAAATGACAACATTTCTAGTAAAATCTTCAGATTTTTAACTTCCATATTAGCTAAAGGTATAAGAAGAATAAAGATCCAAAACCTATACCTCAATTCAGTGCCCTCTATTGTGTCCCCACATTCTATTTGTCATTTAACTGTCATGATATTGGCAAAATTTTCAAGATCAGAACATTGATTCTCAACACTTTTACTGTTATTTCTGTAGCTCCCACTACAGGGTTGTCCATTACATCTTCATTAATGATACAAAATAGTAGCTTCAGTCTATATTTCTCAGTTCCTTTACGGGATTTAAGAAGAAGAAAGAAAAGTGTGCATAAGTTTTTCGTCCGAGGCTAAAATAATCCAAATTATCACCTTACAACTGAGCTGTTATGTGTCCCATCCAGGAATGTTAGCAGTAGCTTCATTAACCATCTTTACAAGCGTCACCTGCAAACAATAGCAACTTGTTTAATGAGTTTGCAATAGAAAAATTACGGATGCAAAACAACTTTGATATTCTGTTCGGATTATGGGTTTTGAAAACCTGTTGTTTCCAAACACAGAATATTTGTCAATTGTATATCTCCAATAAGAAGCCACCAACAATTGAATGAACACAACAAATTACAGACTCAACTGTGGCATAAATGCACATATTTGTACATATTTTTATGCAAAGAAACAACCAACTTTCATTAACCATATCAGTTCAAGATGATCTTAAACCACGAGAGATAGTTAGAAAGTTAAGTACAACATCAAAGCCAGGGCAAAAGCATATCACGAGGGATACTTTGTTAGACTTATCCCTTAGGTGGGCTCACATGATAAAGATTTATCTCTTGATTAGTTCAAAGATAAATACGGTTAGGATAAGAATTTGATGGGATTTGTATTAATATTTTGATACCATCTAATCTTATAAGAAATAAAGTTTGAAATAGGATTGGGTCTTCGCTTTACCATAATAGGCCTGTATGTACATGCCATATAGAAACCACAATAGTAAAAGCTAAAATACCGATCTATACCCTCTCGATATTTGTTACTGTGAGAGTATGTTTTTGGAGTATTTGAGGTTTAAAATGATAACAATTGCTTAAACATCATGATCAGAGGTAAGTATTCTGGCCTCTAAAATTTAAATTGCTTGCATACTTATCTATTTCAGTCCTGCACACTATGTCACTATCAAATTTTGCCACAACCATCAGCTAAAAAATCAACAAACATAATAACTGGGGTTTAACTCGATTCTACAAAAGTAATTATAATCCATGAGCACAGCATATATAGTTTGGATCAACGCATTCATAATGAACTTGAGGCCAAAAAGTGTATCCATGGTATTTGTGCTAGTTGCTAAAGATACAGGAGTAGTTTTAAGTATATAGCTTGGAGACTGATTCTAGTACAACACATGAAGATGGTAATTGGGATCTCTGCTGAAGAGAGTTATGTTCTACGAGAAAAATTTTCTAATAGTAATTTTAAGTGAACACATAATCGAATATAATAATATCTACACAGAATTATGAAAATATTCTTTTATAAATATTGCATTGAAAGATTATAATCTTTTGCTTGTGACAACCTTGCACTAAAAGGTTGCTTGTCAACATAACTCTGGTCAAATTTTCGACATTAAACATTCTAATCTAACACATAAATCAAACCAGTTTCTGATTCCTTTTTGCATTATTGTTCACCTCCGTCCCTCAGCATAACAAGCTTATTTTCACAAAGATTTTATAAAAAATCATATGCAATTTTACTACAATAAATGATAACACGCAGGTTTATGGCACCAAAGATAACATAAACTCAAAAAAGCCCAAAAATGATAATTTTTACCAAACATCAGAGAAATAAGGGCAACACAAGAAGACAAATAAATCATGAAACAAAAAACAAAAAATAAGAAAACTTATGACCCGTAATTGGTAAATTTATTGCGTACTTCAGGTACAGAGATGCATACCATGTGTTCAAAACTTTTCAAATGGTTGCGTTGGATCAGCCTTGCAAGCCGATGAAATGAAAATTTCTAAGGGAAAAAGAAAGAAAGAAAAGGTGAAGAAAGCACGTACCACACTTTCAGGAACCCCTGGAGGTGGCAAAGGGATATTTCTTGGCGGAGGTCCACGGAGATGTGATCTCTTATCAAATCGCCATTCTCCAATTTTTCCGTATGTAAGCTCACCCTGAATTTTGAAAAATTGCGTTGACATCATTAGGATGTAAACACTTACTCAAACGTGAATAAATGCGAACGGGAGAAAACAAACTTTACCTTCATGTTATAATCGCATCCATATGTATAATGTATGATAAACGTTTTTGTACTATCCAAATCAAATGGAGGCTGAAATATAAACATAGAAATGCCCTGAGAATTTGGAGTTTGAAAAGGACAACATTAACCTTAGTAAATAACATATCGACTCACAAACCTGTATCATAAAATCTTTGCGGAGAATATGTTGCACACCATGCAAAGCGGAGGCCACGGCATAGGCATACCTTAGTTCCATTAAGAACGACATAAATGATAAAAAGTCATTTAACCAGAAGCTATTAAGCAAGTATAGTAAAAGAAATTAATAAATTATTATATTGTAAGATGAAGTGCTTTGCCCGTGCTACTTAAGGTTGTTCATTATATCTGCATTTTTGTTGGTCTACCCGCGGACCCATCCGCTAGACCTGCACCCGCTCTGCATTGACTCGTACCCGCACCATCCCTGCAGTTGTGCGGGCCGGGTTTGGGTATGAGCGTCAGACCCGCAACCCCTAACCTGCAACCCACGATCTAATACCCACAGATAAGTCGACTTACCATAGAGATAAGTCAACTAACCCTCCCTAATTATTAAAAGTCAAGTCCTTTGATTTATTTTTTAAAGGGTTAGTGGACTTAACTTGGAAATCAGTCGACTACCTTACACAATTACAAAAAATCAAACCCCTTCACTTTACATTAAAACAATAATCTTATATTTTTAAAGGGTTAGTCGACTTGCCTTGTAAGTCAATCGACTAACCTCTTTGGCGGGTAGACAGTATACCCGCTCTATGACCCGTCCCGTATATATGTGAGTTGCGGTGCGAGTTTGGGTATCATATTTTTGCTCTCAGACCCGTAGACCTATGGACTTGCCGGGTATGGGGGTAGAACCGCAAGGTCTAATGAACAGCCCTAGTGCTATTCAGTACTCACATCTCAAGCACCCATCCGAAGCTCTTGTCCGTCTCTGGGTCCTCCTTCATTTTGAGAGAAATATTCATCCATGTTGGTGCAATTTTCTCTATCATCTCCTGGAAATTTTAGAAGTTAAAGACAAAATAAGAATTAAGAATTTAGATAAGGCATATGTATAAATATAACTTTAGAAGTAAAAGACTAAATAGGAATTTAGAAATTAGAAAATAAATGACAGGAAAAAAGGATCAAGGACCATTACAGGATAAAATAGAAACTTAGATTCCTTTCACTGGTAACTTAAAATCCATGAGCTTGAAGGTCTCTTCAATTCTACTCCAACAAATTATTAGTTCATGCTCTCATCTACCTGCTCACTGGTTTTGTGATTTACAACAGTGAAAATTTTGAAACTCTTTCTTCATGTTCTTACATTTTCAAAAGGGAGGAAGTAGTAAAATGATTTTTGTAGGCTTCTAAAACTGGGGTGTTTCCAGGGTAATTCTCTAGAACGGTTCTAGGAACCAATCGGCAAGAGACATGCAGTGTATCAATTTTCAAAACCAGAAAATGACATTTCAAAATCATAACCAACACGATCTTACCTTTTTAATAATGACTGGAGAGTTACCGATTGGATCGACATTTGTTACGGGACCATACTCGTCAGGGAAGTACTTCCTTATGATCTTCTCATTTTCCGAAGGCTTTATGTAAAAGAAAGGGAATGCAGCAGGTAAATCATCATGAGCCAAATTAGGAAGCGGATGTATGAAAACATGATCAGGTTCCGCCATTAATATGTATCTACAATGAAAGCAGAAAACAATGAAGACTTTAAGGATGTCAGATGTGGACTGTAGCCAAAATATTAGAAAAAGATAACTCACTCTTCTTCAATTGTAGCCCTCTTCAACCACTGCACAAAGGCCCACGGTCGATTTAAAACAATATAACCCTGAAACAGCGTTGAAACCGTGTGAGGAAGGCATGGAATATTAATTCACATATGGTCAATAAACTAAGGCAAGCTTCAAGCAACTCAAAAAATTGGGTTATTTAGTTAGATTCATTCACTAAACAATTGTTTTGTACACCAAGGTTTGCAGAATATTCAGCAAAGTCTCAACGTATTATGTATGTTTTGAGCTTCACTAAATTTTAGACCATTACAAGAAAATGGAACCACCAAAACAAGCCCCTCAAGGCCAAAAACACCAAAACTGTTAAAAAAGAATAGGAAAAATGAATGCGCATATATACGTATCTTCCTATTATGATCATAATTGAGCAACAATGAATGGCAAATATCAATAAAACTAAATAAATTGGAGATTAACTCCTCAAAAAACATTATAATAAATAAAAATTAAAAATTAAAAAATTGGGGAATATCAAAAACACTTTAATCTCATAAAGTCACATTTCTTGATGTTTCTCAACCAATAAAACTAAAAGGTGCTTCCTAATAAGTGCCCTAAAGACACTAGTTGACTGTCCTTGGTCCATTGGTACAAAGCATTCAGACAATGCATCTCTTAATAATCACTTTACCATAGAATCATTACAATGTACAACCAGGCAAGTTATACTTGAACAATGAACTAAGGGCACTTGTTACATTTGCCAAAATTATATCAAATGTAAGCATAGCACTTTCATAATTCTAGAATCCGAAGGAGAAATTGTGAATTACAATTATAAGTGGATGACTGAGTTATGTTGAGAAACATTCATTACGCTATGAAAGGTTCTATTGACAGAGAAGCAACATAAAGGTGTCTCAACTAGAAAGAAGTGCCACAACAGGAGCATATTAGAATTTGGACGAAGAAAAAGTTAGTATAGAAGTAAGTGTATATGTGTGAAAGATATATATGTATATTTATCATGAACATCTCACCTGATCCAGGCCCTCAGGCAAAGGGTCAACCACAAAAGTAGGAATCTCAACCATTAAATTATCAGGACTGCCAGAGTGGAGAATTCGAGTGAACCCTCCCATCTCAGAACCAGGCTCATCTTTCTTCTTCTTATACCAATAATACATAATTCGACACTGCCATTTGCTATAAGGAGCATCAGTGGCTGTTAAAGCAACATGAAATGGCCGCTTAGCTTTTCTCTTCACAGTCTCAGGCATCTTAATGACAGGATCGACAAGAGGTCCACCCTCTAAACCATCGCTGGCCCATTTCTCTGAGCTGACAGTTCTATTTTGAAACGTCATCGTTAGCAAATTATATGTAGCGAAGAAAAACCCGAATGCCAAAATTACCAATACCACTGGTGAACCCATGTTCTTCTTCAAAATCATTCTAATGGGTAGTAATTTATGGCAAACAAGAGTCCAATCCAAAAGTCAAATCAAATGAACCCTTTTGCTCTGAGCAAGAAACTAAACTTCGATCGAACACTTTGATCAAATTACGGCTCAGCCTTTGTACGTATGTTACTCCTATGGTACAAGTTACAAACTCTCAAAGCAATCTGCATAAGGAATACAAAATCAAGTCTAAATCAACAAAATAATGCTTAGAGTTCAAGAAAACAATACATCCAAAGATTCATTTGGACAAAAGTAGAAGAAAAAAGAGCAGCAGAAGGTAAACTTTAACTACATGAAATACATGTAAACTTGCAAACCAAGAGAAAAGCAGTCAGGGATAACGTTTCCTAAAATTTTGAATATTCTACTACTACATCTTGGATTTTTTCAGTACCTTTTCAAAAACAAAATATTCCCTTAAACCCAACAAAGTTTTCAAAGTATGCCTATGTGACGCAGCAAAGGTGTTGAACAGAAACAAATCTTGTGAGAAATTTGAGAGAGGGAAAAGAGAAATGAGAACTGTGAGAGGGAAAGAAACGATGAGAGAGAAATCAACTTATCAATGTCAATAATTTTTATTCATACTATAATGTAATTTCTCCACTACACCATTGCCCTTCTTATGCATGATTTTGAAACTCAAAAAAAATCACGGTCATTAAACTGAAAGATCACAAAACTCATGAAATTCCATACTTTAGAACATCTCATTATTAATGCAAACTCTAGAAGATCCCATTATTTTCTAGACAATTCTTCTACGATACACTTTCCCAAAATGTGAGTTGATTCATCGTTATTAAAATGAAAGATCATAAAACTCATGAAACTTCAAATTCTAGAATATCGCATTATTCATGCAAACTCTAGAAGATCCCATTATTTTCTAAATTCTTCTACGATACACTTTCCCAAATTTTGAGTTAATTGATTCTCTATCGCTATGGTTCCCTGACAACAATTTTTCTGCGTCCGCCACAAAGTAAAATTACATATCCGTGCAGTTCAGATCAACATTTCCCAAGTCAGCTGTCAAATGTATCAAAAGGTTTTGCAATCTACAAAAAATAAATAAAATAGTTCAATAAATTGCTAACAAGAGAATGCAATTTCTAGAAGATAACATTAATCGGTGGTTGAAACATAAGAATCAACATCAAGGAGATCAAATTATGGCCACCTTAAAAATCTTTACACTGACATTATTGAAATATTAAATTACAGATCAAGTTTCACTTTCACATGGATTCGGGTTGTCCCACTCATGCAATTTATCAACACTAAATTTCATCAGAAAATTTAAATAAATATTAAAAAACTAGTAAGAAGAACTCAAAAAATTCATTAATTTCAACAAGTACTATAGGTTCCTACAAGTCACTAATGGAATTAAACGAAAAACCTGAGAAGCTGGAAACACTAATTCACAAACAAAATATTTACAAAAATTTCACCTTAAGAAACCCCAATTTCACTCCAGATTAGGGCAGATAGATACATAAGTAGAAGCAAATGTCACCAGATCAAGTTTAAGACATAGTTAGTCGATAATTTATATAATTTACACCTACATATATATATATATAAATACAAAGTCAACATCAGCACAAATTTGACAATTCAGAGAAAATATAATAAATAACAGTCAACATGTATAAATTATTGAAAATTCAACAAACCCAGATAAATAAATGAGGATATCAATATTGGGTTTTAAGCAGAGAGCAAATTTAAAAAAAAAAAAATTAAGGACGAAAAAGAACGTACCTTTTAGCATGGCGGGGATTTTCTGAAGGTATGAAGAAATTAAAAATAGAAAAACAAAAAAAGAATATACTTAACGTGACACACTTTTGGGAAGGGCTTTTGTGTAGCAGAATTTGGCCAGATTTTGTTGCCAATTTGTGAAAAAAATGCGTTTTGCATGTGCGTGAGAGAGAGAGAGAGAGAGAGAGAGAGAGAGAGAGATTGTGTATGTATGTATGTATATGTATGTGTGCTCAACTTGGAACCGCTGACTTGGAAAGTAAATATAACGATATTAAATACCCTTTTTAATTGCCGGCCCAACTTCTGAATGGTGGCCCAACTAATTTCAATGGGATGAGTTGAGATCATGCCAATCACAAAGGTACATTGTTTGGTTGGTAGTATATATATATGTACTATTTCCCTCCCTAGAAGGATACATTTTTGGACTAATAATAAAATATTTAATATCACAAATTTTTCTAGAGTGCCCTCCTTAAAATTGGAGAGATTATTTTGAAATTGTAAAAAGATGACGTTAAATAAAAATATATTAGTCCAATTTTTCTTTTTCTTTTTCTTTTTTTTAAAAACCCTATTATTGGAGATAGAATAAAAAGAAAAATTGGAGACAAAGGATGGATCTCTTTATTTTACACTCAAACATCCAGGACGAAATGGGATTTTGTTCAAGGGGGCCCAATTCAGGTATAAAATATATCCAAAATAAAAATAGTGTTTACAGATCAAATAAGATTGATACAAGCTATAGATAGAAAATTTATATCGAAAATATTCTTTTAATTTTTAATAACTAACTTCTTAAAATAAAAAAACTTGGATGGAATTACTAGAA
>MKEJ01100942.1:0-11738 GCA_001753735.1 Embelia ribes | reverse complement strand
TACTACCAAATTTGTCTCAGTTCATTACAAACTACCAAGTTTATCACATGCTACCAAGTTTATCACATGCTACCAAGTTCATCACATACTTCAAAGTCCATCACAATTCATCACAAATTACGACAGTTCATGACAATTTATCACATACTATTAAGTTTATAAAAAACTACCAAGTTCATCACAATTCAATACACACTACTAAGTATATCACAATTCATCACACACTGTCAAATTCATTACAAACTACGACAATTCATGACAAAGTATAATTTTTCATCACTAACAATTAGTCTCTTTCAAATTATATTTTTAAATAAAATAATTTTTTTGAGTTTTAATTTGAAAAAGTACACACACACACATATATATTACATTTATAAAATATATGAAGTATTTATCTTTTATATAGATTTTATTTATCAATTTTTTACATATTAAAATATAAAAAATAAATTAATACAAATTAAAGGAAGAACAAGTCATCAAGTTAATCTTGACAATATTTAATTTATTTGAATGGCTAGGATTAAATGTTACACCCACACCGAATTGCACCGAGGTGACAGTTGAACCCACCTGTACCGAAGTGTTGCCCCTCTATCTCTCTGTCATTCTCTCTGCGTTTCCATCTTTGTCAGTCTCTCCAACCGTGTGTATATGTGTATATAGAATCGATGTATATAAGTTTACTCTGTATATAATATTAATTATATAATATTTTTCTTCTTTTTCCAAAATCGGGTACAATAGTTTTAAAAAATTTTCAAAAATTTCTTAAAACTACACTAATTAAAAATAATTTATTCTTTAACTTTATTTGTTTTATAGGCAATTACACGGATACTTAATTCTTATTACTTTTCTTTTAAGAATTTTAATTAATAAATTATTATATCTTTTATCTCACTCCTAACTCTAAAAATGACCTAATCGTGTATAATAATTTCTAAACATACTCACTCAAAAAAAGAAACTTCTAACTACATATATATTTTTATTATAATTATTATATAATACTCTTTTTTTCCCCCCCAAATTCGGGTTTATGAGTCCAATATTTTCCAAAAACTTTCTAAAACTATACCAATTAGAAATAAATTACTCATCACCCTTCAACTATTTTATAGGCAATATCATGATACTCAATCCTTACTACTCATTCTTAAAGAAATTTTAATTAATAAACAACTATTCCCTTTGGATCAATTATAACTCAAAACAATAACTTTTATTTTACTCTAATTTAATAAAATAGTCACTCAAAATGAAAAATTTCTAACAATTACATTATGTATCTCCAAATAAAATTTATATTTTTACAACATAATATGATTGTGTTAAAAATTTTTATGATACATTATACGAAACGAGACAATATAAAAAAAATATAAAAAACGATTTGAGACCGAAACAGGGTTTAACAACCATGACTATATCTATCCACCTTAAGTACATGGTATTTACAAATGTTATAAGCTAGGCATTGGCCATCTGACTATCATGACAATTGAAATAGCATCACTCATTTCCATCTTTTAGCATTCTTCAAGCCTTTGGACTTTGCTTTCGCATTCTGAAATGCCTGCATTTTCTGTTTCTTTCGAGCTTCCCTCTCGGCCTGCTCAAGACAAAATTATCGCAAGTAGAATCAACTGAAATGAAAAATAAAAACATTGCAAATCACATAGCCCGCCCACTTCTAAAATAATCACTCCCGTACCACTATGCTTAAAACCAACAAGTTTGTTACTTAATTCCTTGAGCTAACG
Source organism: Embelia ribes (assembly GCA_001753735.1). Lineage (NCBI taxonomy): Eukaryota > Viridiplantae > Streptophyta > Magnoliopsida > Ericales > Primulaceae > Embelia > Embelia ribes. The sequence continues at coordinate 9,969 of MKEJ01100942.1, read as the reverse complement.
TTGAAGCCTTCCGCTTTACAATCACCATGTTGTAAACAGATACACGCGCCACATGTCATTTTAACACCAGAAATTCACGGTGTTGAGATTTTTGTGCAATGTGGAACAAATCTCTGCTAGTTTGGGGATTGAGTGGGAGGTAAAGAATAATGGGAGTAATAGTTCAGGGGAAAAGGGACAAGTTTCTCTACATAAGCATCCTATCCCGCTTCTTGAGATAAAAAAAAGGAAGCATTACCTTTGACATTTTTGACTTTGCTTTTGATTTTGGAGACTTCTCCTCGAGCTCTGCTTCCCGTTCGAGTTCTCTTTCCCTGGCTTCAAGGTTCTTTTCCAGATAATACTGTAATTTAAAATTGCAAATCAACAGAACCTGTTAAAACATAGAAAAGAAACAAGGTGTACAACAAACATCTCTCGGACATTTATTTGGTGGGACTATATGAACCCAATTCAGAGTCCTAGCTAGTCGCGTCTAGCACTACATAGAATTGTGCATTTGGCACACAAATATTCATTCGAGCAGATTAATGAAGAGTCTCTTTTCTGAAGATAGCTTGGACATAAGCTGGTTAATCAAAGCGCTATTATATTATCTTACCGATATTTTGCCATAATGGACCAAGAGAAAATGCATTCGTCTAAAAGTATGTTCAAAATAGAATGCTGTTAATAGTTTGTTATCTAAAAATGTTGATCTACTCTGCCCCGAGTAGAGGGAGGAGACAGTATTTACTATTTACTATTTGGGTTTACGGACATAATGGTCCGGGATTGCTACCCAGGAACTGATAGCTAAAAACAAAATGAAAATATTAGAGGATGTAATTGTTAACAAAAGCAAATACTAAATTCAACAAGATGCAATTGAATCGAACAACAAATCAAATCAATATGAAGCAACTTACATTGTAATCACCGGCATAGTCTTGTAAATTACCATCCTTAACCTCCAGTACCCGATTTACGATTTGCTTAATGAAGTATCGATCATGGGAAACAGTAATAACAGTGCCCGGATACTCCCTTATCGCCTCCTGAAAAAAAACAGATTTCATCGCATCATCAAGGCTCATGATTCACATAATTGATTAAAAGTATTGAACAATATACCAAGAAGAGAACACAAACCTCAAGCATCTCTTTTGTCGGTATATCCAAGTGATTAGTCGGCTCGTCCAAAACTAACAAGGTTGAAGGCTTTACCATGAACTTGCAAAATGCAAGGCGTGCCTAAATTCAACACACAATGAAAGGTTAATAATCAATCATAATAAGCAAGTAAAAGTTATTCTTTAGAAACTATTTCCTATTAAGGTTCATATGTTAGCTTCGTGATTAAGACGGAACCGTGTTTCACTCATTAGGATGACCAAGGGACCTTCGAATTTGGTTTTATATATGGGTTTGCACTTTGCAGAAAATGGCTCTAGAACACGTATTTTTGGGTCAGTTCTTACAATTTACGAATTCTAGGTATTAGGTTCTCTAAAGAGTACCACATACTTTTTGTTCAATACTCTAAAACTAACAAACAAAAGCTTATAGCTTCCAGAAAACAAGTTACTTGGGTCCAGAAAACCAAAAGAGTACCCAACCAAACAGACCGTAAGCTAGATCAATAAGCCTTATAGTAATTGTGCCAACAACAATTTTGGAAATTTTTGCATAAAACTCATGTTCTAGAACTATTTATAAACAGAAATCGCATAAACAAGCTCCAAGTAGTTAGGCAACATAGCTATTTGGTTCAAAAGCTACTAATCCAGTGAACCAACCATAAAGCCATTATAGAATAACTACATTGAAGCTTCAGAATAAAAAGTACATATGTAAAGCAACTGCTAATTCATCTTAATGCGCGATAAGAAGTAAATTAGTTACTAGTACTTGCCTTCTCACCACCACTCAAGAGGGAGACCTTCCTATCAAGCACATCAGCTTTGAAATTACAACGCCCAAGAAGACCTTTTACATCATCCATTCTCCAGTCTTCAGCAACTTCCATTACAGTCTCAAGCACAGTCTTATCCAAATCAAGTGCCTCAGCCTGAGATAGAACAGATGTCCATCAAATAAAAGGACAACCTTAAAGACATGGAAATGCCACAGATATTGGCACCAAATCTTAACGTTATTGCACAAAACGCATAAATATTCAAGCAAAACCGAAAATGCAACAACAAATTTGGCATTCCATTTTCAATGTCATATACAACCCAAACAATGAAAACAAGAAAAAAAGAACAGATAACTTTTGAAGATTCAAAAAACAACATGCTTTTCAGAAATTTTAACAGAAAAAGAATACAAAAGCGCATGTGAAGATAGCCAAGTACCTGATTCTGTTCGAAATAATTTGGCAAAACATTATGCTCTCCAAGCATAACCTCCCCACCTCTTGGCTTCTCTAAACCCATAATAAGTCTAAGCAAAGTGCTTTTTCCACAACCATTCGGCCCGATGATGGCTATCTTCTCACCCTTTTCAATTTCAAAATTAACATTTTTGAACAGAGCCTGTCAAAAAAATGTCATGATTAGAAAGTGATGAAAAACAGAAAGCTACCTCGCTAGACTAATCATCCAGTTCATAATGACATTTACCTCATCCCCATATCCAAACTCGAGATTCTTAATCTTCACAACAGATCTTCCACTCCTTCCACGCTCAGGGAATCTGATTTTCATTTGTTTCCTTATAAATGGCTTGTCAACTTGTTCCTCCTCTTGAAGTTTCTCAAGTTTCTATTTTCAGAAAAAAATAAAAAGGTTTAACTATTTGTAAGACAAAATGGAACTCTTACTGGACAAAGATCAAGAATAACTTCGCCAGAAGAAGTAAAGAACACAGCTCGCAGCAGAAACCATATAATACTTACTGTAGGATAGCAAGATACAGGAATCACCCACAAATTATGAATGTATGCATGTATGTGTGTGTGTGTGTGTATGAAAACTATCCAAAAACAAGAAAAACATGACCTTCTTAGGACTATTAAGTGTCTTCATGTCATATTTGAACTTAAAGCTTTAATATGGGAATAAGAACAAAATGCGTTTTAACTTCAATAAAATGCAAATGAGAAAAATTTTATTGCCCTCGCGACTTATTTTCAGATAACAAATTCTTGTTCCAGACCTCCTTTTTGCAAATAAAAGAATTAGACATTAACAATAACAGGTCCCGCCACACCTTCTCAGCCGTCGATGCCCGGCCAGAATTCGCACCAGCACTTAATCTGCTTATTAAGTCCTTTGTGTGCTCAATTTCCTTCTGCTGCTTCTCCCATGCTGCATACTGATTTTCAATCCAAGTTGCCTTGGAAACAATAAATTCAGAATAATTTCCCATGTATGTCCGGGATACCCCCATATCGGTTTCCACAATTTTTGTACATAGTTGATCAAGAAATGCCCTGTCGTGAGATATGATGACCATAGGTACATCTTGTTTATTCAGATAATCTTCCAGCCATTCAATCGTATCCAAATCGAGATGATTCGTGGGTTCATCCAATAGTAGCAAGTCTGGGTCCTGTACAAGATCAAGTCTCAGACATCAATTATAAGACTTAGTATCATAAATGACAATAAAAAATATAAGACACGTATGGTGTGGTGAAGGCAACAGCTTTAGAGCATAGTAGATAGTTCAAATTATAAGAAATAGTAACGGTTAAAATGGGCAACCAAACACAAGACTCCTGCACAATGAAGTCTGGGGAGAGGTGATGTGTGTGCAATCTCAAGCCTATGCACGAAGAGGCTGTTTCCAGAGTTCAAAGTTGGAAACAGGATCCCAATGTCGCAATAGAGCAACTTTACAGATCTACGACGAGAACCCTTATTCACATATAACCTTAAAATTTGGCTAGAAAAAACTACTATGTCACTAGATAACGGAGTAACATGTATCCACCGGTACATGGGAAACAACCCAATCATCTACAGAAGATCTGTGAATGATGTCCTTCATGGAAACTATTCATATTTCACAATTCTCATTTTGCTTCTATCCAAACAGTTCAACAATTATTAAGTTAGAATAGTTGTAGTATACATTTCATTAGAGTGTAGCTGAGTTCATCGTGCTCAGAACAATATTAAACTAAAAAAAATATTACTTTTACAAACACCATTAGTTGAGGTCAAGAACTACTTCAAGAACCAAAGACAGCTTCTTACAAGGATTTTAAATAGCAGGGACATCTAAAAACAAAAGCAAATTTCACACTTCAATTTCATCAACTAAATAACATGACAATGAATATAGTTCCAAATCAACATATATACCTGAAGCAGAATCTTCCCAAGGGACATCCTCATTTGCCACCCGCCGCTAAACGAAGCCACCAGCCTATCCGAATCCTCCGCTGAGAACCCTAGCTCCGGCATCAACTTATTAATCTTGACATCCACCTCATCCAAATCTATCGCCTCCGCCCGCCTCTGCAGCAAATCAAACTCATCCAACAGCCTCCCCATCATCTCGAGATCGTCCACCGACCCCTCGATCGCCTTTTGCACTTTCTCCAACCTCCCCGCCACCTCCATCTCCTCCCTAAACGCGCTCATCAGCTCCTCCCTCACCGTCCTAGTCATCGACACCTCAAACTCCTGGCTCAACATCGCAATTTTCATATTATGCTTAGCCTTAATCACATTTCCCGAGTCGGGTTCTTCGAAACCCGCAATAATCCTCATCTGGGTTGTTTTTCCTGCCCCATTCACACCTACTAACCCGACCTTTTCTCCTTTCTTAACCTCCCAACTCACTTCTTTTAGCACAGTCACACCCTTATAACTCTTACTCACATTCTCTAGCCTCACACCCGATGACACGCTCGACGCCCCGCTGCTCGATTTATTATTATTCCTTTTATAATTACTAAATTCCTCTTTCGGGTTTTCAGAAAACAGCGACTCGATATCGGCCTCAGCGACAGCTGTTTCAACGGCGACAGCCTTCAAGATTAATCTAGGGTTTGGTTTTTTGGGGGTTCTGAATAGGGAGTTGTTGATTTTGATTGAGCGATCATGGTTAGGGTTTGGGCGGAGATTGAGCTTGCGAGAGTTAAGAGATGAGCCGGTGAGGAAGGGGGAGCGGAGGTCGATGAGCTGGAGCTTGGTAGCTATACCCATGGCTGAAAGAATAATATATATATGTATGTATGTATGTATGTATAAATGTTGAGTGCGGAGTGTAACAGCGTAGAGGAGAGAGTGTGAAGAGAAACTGATTCTCTCTCTCTCTCTCTCTCTCTGCGTGAGGAAGGAGAAGAAACTGTGGTTAAAATTACGACTTGCTCAGTGTTTATGGGACATAAATAATCAAATGATTGACACGTGGAATTGGATAAATTACTATCTTTTATTTTTAGTTAGATTAGAAGAAATTTGAATAATCAATTTATAAGTACAAATATATAAAAATAATTGTATATTATTTAATAAAATGGGTCGTATTGGATTTTTAATGGTGTAAATACAATTTTTTAAAGTATATGTTTATAAAATTATTGTGTGGCGTATTCTAAATGGTAATATATATAATAAAATTCTATATGTTTATATGTATAAAATCTCAATCCAATAAATTATATAGTAGGAAAATGCTAGAATAATTATTGTTTTGATGCAGCAATATCATTTGGCAATTAAAATTACATACAAATTAATGCAGAAAAATTAATATTTTATTTTTAAAAATTTTCAAATCAACTTAACCCATGTTTCCTATTAATTTTATAAAAAAATGTACAAAAATAATTAAATTAAATATTATATTAATACAAAAATTTGGTAGTATGTAATGAAGATGTACTAACCAAAAATATATGTTTAGATCCTTAGCAACGAAATGGCAGATCCGCTCTCAATTTTTGTTCTTGTTTCCATTATCGCCCTCATAATTTTTTAACTTATAGACATAATGTTTTTATGATTATGCTCTCGTTTCCCTCGTGAACTAGTTTAGATGTTCTCTTTGGTCCTTCTAGTTTCAAAGCAAATACTAATGGTCCAAACATTTAATAAACATGATGGACTTGATCTCCAAGTTCATTTCAAAATGGATTTCATGCTCCTAGTAGGAGACTATACCAGGATAAATAATATAATAATTTCTTATTAAAAGAAACATAGACGGGTTACTTGATGCAATTTTAATCTTAGAATGGTTTTTCGTATTAGTACATACCAACTCTGTCACAGTAAAAACTTGAGGGCTATTACTATGCAATCGAAAGTATAGGAACCAAATAAAATTCTTCGTTTAAGTATGGAGACCATTGTTGTAATTAACCCCTTTTTTTATATAGAAAATGATTTATAGATATAGAGTGAAAGGATTCTAATCACGAAATAATATGTAAAATATTGTAGTGGCGAAATGATTTAATAATGCAATATTATTTTGTGAAACTATTTGTAAGATTTATGTATTTGTGCAAATTTATCATTTCGGACAATATTTAATTTGGCAAGACCTTAATTATTACCAAAATCAAGAGTAACAAAATTTTGAAAATATTTTTATGAAAAATACAAAAGAGTATTTCATAATTTCATTGACACGTGACTTTAGTGTTTCCAATTTTCTGGTCTCTCTCTCTCTTTTTTTTTTTTTTTTTTTTTGGATTTTTGGGTTATAGATTTGTAATGTTTTTAAAATTGTAGGGTTGAAATAAAATAAACAACTTAAGTTTGTAATAATAGGGGAAAATAGGATCTAGGAGGGTTTTTTTCTAATCCCTATGAGCACTTGGAAACAATTCCTAATTTAGAAAATCAAGAGCACTTGGTTGTTCTATTTGCAAACTAGAACCAATTCCTTGTTAAGAAATTGATTTTGGAAACAACCAATAGTATCCAAGACCAAATCACTGCTAATTTTTACAAATTTCAATCACTTGTAATGAATTGGTTTTGAAAACAATTAATTGTATTCAACACCTAATCTCAAATGACTACCAATATTCCCAATTAGCAATCACAATTGACTAAGAATTATGCTAGGTTAATAACACAAGTAGAAGAAGATAGTAAGATTAAGTACATACCACTGAAAACTTCATTATATAGAGTTTAGATTCAAATTCCCCTATAAAGGGTTTTAGTTACTCTTAAACATAATTTGAAGATTAAGGGTTTCTAGACAGAGAATGGATTTTTACAAATGAGGTGGATGGAAAGTTAAATACTAATGGTGCATTTAGTGTAATATTTTTTCGAAGAAAAATGCGACGCAAAAGAAAATATTATACTTGAATTCATATTTTTTGTGAAATTTTTTTTCCGTCCATCACATTTTCTCACGAGAAATACTTGTACCAAAAGGATCCTAAGGTTTTCTAAATGGAAATGGAAAAAAAATAAAAATTTAATAGCAATCAAGGGTTGGATCCAAGAATAGCTCATCAAGGAATCCAATGGTAGCCCATGTAGAATTCTTCATATTAGCAAATGTTGACTTTTATTGACTCGAGCCATATTCAGCATTCTGACTTTCGGAATCCATCAAGTAACTTGAAAAGCTCTTTTTTAAGCCGAAAAGCTCTTTTTTAGCCTAAAATCATAATAAGGCAAGTAAAAGCTCGGTTTTGCAAATAAGGCTCAAAATGATATGAATTAATGCTCAAAATGAATTAAACCTAGCTTTTAAGTTTTATGTACGTGTAATCACCTAAGTTAAACCTTATATCAATGTTATCGAACTGGACCATACCATCTAGTTCAAATGTTTCTACTGCAACCGACTAGTGGTCAGGTTTGGTTCTTGTAGTTTACAAATGAACTGGTGACTAAACCGTTTGGAACTGGACAGCTTTTCACCGGTTCAAACCTTTAAATCAGTTTGGTTTGAAGTAGTAATAAATTCCCTCTTTATTAAAAAATTAGTTCTAAGCTTTGTCGTAGGTTAGAATCGAACTCGCATCGTTCTAATATGCAGTATTAGTTCAACCAACTGGCTACCTACACAAATGAATGTTAACCAAGTAATAAATATGATTAATACAAAATTTATTAATTATTAATTAATGCATTAACGAACCATTGTTGAATTGAAAAAACCAATGTTGAAACGATGAACCGTGAACTATGATCTTGATCGGTTCAAGTCCCAGCTCAGTTCTGATAACTGTGTCTTATATAGCAGACAATTAAAACTATTTCACTAATTATTGAGAGAGGATAAAAGTCATTGTCTAATCCCGTACCCCGGCAGTAACATTGATAGTAATTTTGTACTTGGAGGTGAAGCTAGTATTTCTAAGATAAATTAAATGGCCAATTCCTGTAATTTTATATGAATAACTACCGCATGCCTTGGAATGTATAAAGCTTTGCTATTCAATACCATGCAGTGGAATGCAGTGGAATTTGTACATTTATAAAATCATAAAAACAAATGAAATTTTCGAGTTACTATCATTTTTGTTGCTCTTAATATTTTAAATTATTCAACCTAATAACAAGATCTAAAAATATTGATATTAGGTCTGTTGTTAAAAAAAAATTTGAATAATAACAATGTAATAAATTGGAAATATCAAATTTGAAATATTTTTTTTTTCCCCTTTACAATACCGTTACACATGAAATACTGAAATTTAAATAAATATTGTATACAGACTAGACTACAGTTTTACCGAATCCCCTTAAACCCAATTTGTCTGCCACCCGAGTTGCTTTTGGCCTGAACTGACAATGGATTCCCAAGGTGCAACGCCTGCTCACTACACCCTGATGGAAGCTGCAATCTGAACGTCTGGTCGAGCCTTTGTTGTGTGGTACCCTTTCTGACTATATTAGTGGTTGTGCAAAAGGTGAAATGATGTGATAATTTTCAGAATGAATAAAAAATGGCTGAAGGATAGCCCTTTTAATAGCCATGTAAGGTGGAGTGTTATTTCAACCACAAAGTCACCATTAGTGTGACATAAGGACAGACTTGTAACCTCTCGGGTAGTGTGGAAGTTACAGCATTGAAGTTACTCAAAGAAACTAAGGGGCATCTGGACTTTCTTGATACTTTTGAAACTTCTGGAGTCTTTTTATAATATCTGAAAGTATTTAATTAAAATACTTGGTCCGAACCACACATGCACACCCAACCGAGCCTGGACCTCGAACTCTGACCTGGTCCCGGAACCAAACAAGGACAAGGACGTGTCAACGCGCCATGTACAACCAGCTACCAATCCTAGGCCCGGAGTCCGGCCCCGGCCAGGCCCGACCTGGACGGACGGGATGCGCGTGTGGTGCTTCCACCTATATGTGCATGTGTCATATTAGATTATACCTCTAGTAGCACATGTTATTGCATGTATACAATATAAGAGGCTTTTATTCAGTCTATGTGCCCCTTTAAACACCTCACTTTGCAACCAATTTTCATTAACATTATTTTATAATTTTTGATGATGTAACATATCATTTCGAAACTCTCATTACAAGCTTTAAAACCTACCCAAGAATGGGAAAAAAATACTATATGTACTCCACATAAAAATGACTCAAAGTTGGTAGTTTTCACAAGCTCCAACCTCATAAAAAATCACATGGAAATTATACATTTTTCCAGCAATCCCCCACATGAATGCAATTGGCTAAAATGCACCGTACATCCTATATGCAAACGAGAGTACCACGAAAACTTGCTGCATCGGGAAAGGTAGCTTTTGCTTTGAACCTTCAATAGTGAAATACTATTGGATATACTTACCAACTGGTGGACGTAATGCCTTGGACTATTTGGTATTTTGTGTATATCAAGACAATAATACATACACAACACCTTCTCTACACCACTATTCGGCTCATTCGTTGTTGTCTATTTTGGACCTAGACTGTCTTGATATATTTTTCGAGTACTCTAGAAATTTAGCCCTGAAATTCATCTCGTAGTAGCGACACCTACATACTCGATATATGTGATCTCAAGTTAAGAGTATCCTGTCATACC